>PVJI01010132.1:0-61884 GCA_004026765.1 Micronycteris hirsuta
CCACAGGACAGAAGAAAGCTTCCACTTTTTATTTATGCTTCTGTACCATCTGGATTTTTGTTTTACCATAAGCATGTTGTTTTTAGAAAGACTTACTTTTTAAGCTACCACATAAGCTGATAATAGGAAGAGTCAGTCCAGAGGAAGCATGGTATTGCTTGTGAAACCTTATCACATGAGAGAGGATATATACTATACGAAGTACTGCACATTTGAAATCTTTTTTCCTTAGTACTTATTACCAAAAAGCACTTCTGAAAGAAGAATGGAGAAGGGAACTACAAGATAACTTAAAGCCAGTGAATTGAGAAGTGTCACGTGACAGTGACAGCTGCCTAAGGTATCAAGCTTTGTGAAGAGGTGTCCTAATTTCTATTAACTGGCCTGTAGAGAACAGATTTAATCTCATATCCTGTAGAAGAAAAAAAAGGAAAGCAGGTTTCATTGTCTGAAGGCAACAAAAGTAACCAAACATTAGAGCTAAGAAAGTAAATACAGGTCCATAATCCCTTAGCCACAGTTCCAAAATCCAAAAACTTCTGAAAACCACAAGTTTTCTGTAATTCATTTTGTGACAAAACTTGACCTGAACTTAATTGGCAGCAAAATCGGACCTGGACTGACATGAGACTATTTATAGTCTACCTACTAAAGTAAGAATAATCCTTGCTTTGGCTGATGAAATATAAATGTATTTGACTATGAAGTGCTGCTCCTGATTTTCCAGGGACATTATATAACACGTGTTAAATGCATCCTACTAGCTTTCCAGTAAGGGATTAAGAACCTAAAAATGATTTTTTATTAAAATGTCATCCTCCATTGAAATATTTTAACTTTTTTCCTAAAAAAAAATCTCAATAAATTAATTTGAACTAATTAATTTCTTTAAAAAATTTATCACCATTAAAATATTCTACTTTGAGTATCTATAAATCTATAACTGTATTGCTAAGAATATTTTATACCATTTCAACATTATTTTAAGTCAACCTCTCTCTGGAAGCAACGTTACAATTGACTTTTGGCAAGAGGGTGGTAGCTGAATGTGATAAAGATAGTAAAGTTAAAAAAGCACACCTCTGTCAATATGCTTTGGTTTTTCTTTTTTATGTTTAAAAAAAAGGGCATGAGATTTTCTCAATGTATTAAAGAGGAACATAAATTTAAAAACTTAACAAGCACCAATTTAAATCATTAAAATAATCAAAATAAAAAAGAAGCCATAGAATCTAAGTAGTTATCAAGGAATAGAACACCAAATAAAAGTCAAGAAACAGAACATGTACAAGTAAGGAAAATTATATATTTTAGCCCAGTGATGTATCAATTCTATTATAACATATGACTAAATGACAAATGATAACAAAGCTTGCAAAACTCAAAGGTCTTTATTATAGAAAGAAAATTGTAAAGCAAGATTAAAGCAAGAACTAAGATGTGAGACTACTAAGAACCTATAATTAATTACAATGAAGAGTAATTTAGAAGATTTTTCATGAAAAACAGGGACAGAATGAACATTTTAATAAACATAAATAAAGTATTATATTTTAAGTCCTTGTATTTACATAAAATAAAATAGGTTAATTTTTTATTACTTTTTACTATATACCAATCTTGTCCCCCTCCCCCACTCTCACACACACAACTAACGAATGCTAGAAATAAAACAACCAAACAGTAACCTCATTTCACAACTGAAAGCAGTGAAACCCTCTTTTAATAAATGTGTGGAGTAGAGAAGAACCCTAAATTATTTATCTAAAGAAAGCTCAAAGAAACTAAAAACTGAAAAATAACTCAAACACTCCTTAAAGCAACATTAGTAGCAAAACTGGTTGTTGCTACAACCTGGAAACAAAGGATAATGCTATTTTTATAAGTATTAGTTATTAAATTACGGTTTTAAATATCTGAGAAAAATATGTGGCACTAGAAATAGTATATATAAAAACATCACTGATAATATGGAATCCTAAATTAATTAAAAACAAAAATTTAAAACTTCAGAGTAAACTTCAATTTAAAAGAAAAATTTTCCACTGCTAGGATTATACCCTAAGAACCCTGAAACACCAATCCAAAAGAACCTATGCACCCCAGTGTTCATAGCAGCACAATTTACAATAGCCAAGTGCTGGAAGCAACCTAAGTGCCCATCAGCAAATGAGTGGATCAAAAAACTGTGGTACATTTACACAATGGAATACTATGCAGCAGAAAGAAAGGAGGAACTCCTATCCTTCACAATGGCATGGATGGAACTAGAGAGCATTATGCTAAGTGAAATAAGCTAGGCGGTGAAAAACAAATACTGTACAATTCACCTATAAGTGGAACCTAACCAACAAAACAAACAAGCAAGCAAAATATAACCAAAGACATTGAAATTAAGAACAAACCGACAGTAACCAGAGGGGAGAGGGGAGGGGATAATGGGGGGGGGAGGGTGAAGGATTTACAGGATAAAGGGCACATGGACAAAAACAAGGGGGGATGGAATCAGGGGAGGTAGGTGGGGATGGCTGGGGTGGTGGGGAGGAGTGGAGTTGAAAAGGCAGAAAACTGTACTTAAACAACAATAAAACTCAAAAGTATTTAATTAATTAAAAAGAAAAAAAAAAGAAAAATGTCCTACTATACTATTCCTTTTACTTAAAACAGAACTGGAAGAAAAGATGATTAAAAAAACACACGACAGGGACCATGACTCCTCGAGTTCACGCTTTCCAGCCAGTGCTGAGCCATGGGCATCTCTCAGGACAACTGACACAAGCATGTGAGACCGGGGGCAAGAGAAAGCCCTGTCACAAGATGCGAAAAGATGAGTTGGAACGCCCTGTTGCCAACACTAAGGTGCCCCCCCGCCCCCCCCGCATATACATAGTCTGTGGGCAGGGAGGTAATAAGAAGTACCATGCCTCAAGGCTGGAGCTCTGCCTTCAGAGCCGGAGCTGGAACTTCTCCTGGGGCTCCGCGTGTTGTACACGCAACACGAGGATTACTGATGCTGACAATGCATCCTACGACAAACTGATCTGCACCAAGACCCTAGTAAAAACCTGCATCGTGCTCACTGACATCACACCACATTGACAGTGGTACGAGTTCCATTAGCACTGCCCCTGGGCTGCAAGACGGGGTCCAAGCTGACTCCCAAGGAGGGAGAGATTTTAAACCAAAAAAAAAAAAAAAAGTCCAAAGAAAATTCAGAAGAAGTATGATGAAAGGAAAAAGAATGCCACAGTCAGCAGCCTTCTCAAGCAGCGGCTCCAGCAGGGCGAGCTTCTTGCGCGCATCACTTCAAGACCAGGCCCATGTGGCGACGCAGCAGATGGCTGTGTGCTGGAGGGCAAGGAGCTGGAGTTCTGAGGAAAATCAAGGCCTGGAAAGGCAAATAAGTCCTCCTCCCCCCATCTTGGCTCAAAGAAGAAGAAAGAAGGAAGAAGAAGAAAACACCAGAAAGGTACTAAGGTACAAGAACATCAAAGATAAAGAGCAAGCAAGGAGGATATCACATAAGTAAAAGAGTATCCAAACTCTGTACTACAAGATTTATTATAAAAGAATCATAAAACTATGAATTCAATTAACTAAAAATATAAAATTAAAGAAAATCAAAGTTGAAAGCTAAAAATCTAAGAATTGAATCCATTAAAAATATTTTTTAAAAGTCCTTGTTTCCTACAGGGGTGAGAGTGGGACTAATGAGACGTTCAAGTGCTAAAAAACAAAGACTGTGGGGAAAGTATGTACTCATGCTAGCATTCAACATTTTATATGAGTAACTTTTAATTTAAATCATGAAGGCATTAATAATGCTATATAGGTAGCAAAAACCAATTTTACATCCTTTACGTCATGCAGTGTATTTTGACAGAGTGATCTTAGTTTCTTTACATAGAAATTAGCTGTTTATCATGAGTTAAGGAGCTTTCACAGTTAAGAGTGCAGTGTAGTGAGGAAATATACGAAAGTACCCAAACATCAGCTGGAGAGTATCACATAAAAACAGTTTAAGAAAACTTACTAAGAAGAAGTTAAGTAAATATAAAATGATACTAAATACATACCAAAATACACAGAAACATTCAAATAAATTATTTTTCAAATACACACCCCTAAAAAGGTTTTTTTATATATATTTTTTAAGATTTTATTTATTTATTTTCAGAGAGAGGGGAAGGGAGGGAGAAAGAGAGGGAGAGACATCAACGTGTGGTTGCCTCTCACGTGGCCCCCACTGGGGACCTGGCCCACAACCCAGGCATGTGGCCTGACTAGGAATCGAACCGGCTACCCTTTGGTTCGCAGCCTGCGCTCAATCCACTGAAGCTATACCAGCCAGGCCTATTTTTCTTGACTAGGTTGCCACCACTGAAAATATTTTGCAACTCCTATTTTGCTTCCAAACTAGTTTACAAATCAAATCACACAAGGAAATGTGCCTCATAACTTTGAAGACTCATCTTGGACCCTGCACGGTATTACCCAGATAAATCATTTAACCTGAAAAATGATTCTTGGTTGCCAAAATCAAATCCATCCTCAAAGAATGAAGATTTTCCTCTACAGAAATTCCAAATATTCAATAATATCTCATACTCTGGAAGCAACTCCTAAATAATTCCTTAGATGTTTTAAGAAAAGGCAGAACTTCCACTTCCAGAAAAGATGGAGTAACAAGGACCAGGTATACCCTGTACCTGAAACGACAAAATATATTTTCAAAACATGGACATCAGGCAAGAAAGGACAGTACACAAGCAAGAGGAGCCACACAACTGCCCAAGTTTGCTGCCTAGGCAGTTTCCAGACCACAGCACAGGAAGGGGGAACTCAGGTGGAACTCAGAGACCTCCCTTAGTTGAGAAGACTGGAGCTGAGATTCTGGGAAGCCCAAGACAACTAGCATTTGCAGTGTACTGTGTACAGTACTGGAGAAAAACGAGCTGCACAGAGAAAGATCTACAGGGGATCCCCTCTGAGTATTCAGCTGAGTACTAGCTGGGTAATGAAGAAAAATACAGCTAACATCACAATGGTACAATGCTTTCCTCCTGTCTGGGGGAAAAACAAGGATGCCCACTCATACCACTTCCATTCAACATGGTCCTTGAGGTTCTAGCCAGTACAATAAGAAAGACAACAATTAGAATGCCAAGGTAAGAAAGTAAAATTGTCTTTCTTTGTCTGTCATGATATAATTATGTATGTAAAAAAAAAAACCTACAAAAATGCCACTAGAAGTAATGGAGGAAACTAAAAATTTATTTTTATTTAGTTTATCAGAGTCACAATCATATAAAAAAAAAAAACTGTACTCAATTGAAGAGGTCTCCAATAAAGAAAGGCTTCCAGGAAGAAAAAGTTTAGAGAAGGCTTTTTGAGAGTGAGAAAGAAAATGGTCTGGAAGCCAGAAACAGAATACTTTATATAAGGCACAGCCTTTATAACGTATTGTGCAGGGGGGAGCGGGGGAGAAAGGAGGAAATCATATGGAAAATAGAGAAGGTCAGTCACATGGAAGGCAAAGATTCAAAACTAGAGAATGATAGTTGATAGATGGAAATAGTCCAGGAGTGTGGCTCAGGCACAGGTGCTTGGATTTCACAGAGTAAGAAAGCGCAGACTGATAAAGAAGGGAAAAGAAAACAGGGTGTAGGAAACGTTTTCTGGGGAGAAACTGGCAACAGGACAACTGACAGGAAGCTATTTTAATAATCCAGACATAGTCTGAGGATGACTTAGAATAAGGATAGAAACAAAAATGAGAGGCTCAAAGTCCAAAGCCACAGAGAAAAGAGTTAAAGGATTTGGCAATGTTTCAAGGGTCCGTGTTTCAGGATTTCCAGACTCAGGCGTTGGGAGGATGGGTTACCAACAATGGGACCCAAAAGACTCAACAACTAACTCTTCAAGGGAGGTGAAGCAGGGGCCCCCGCTCCAGCCTCCAGTTACCTTTCTGAAAAGCACCTTGAATGGTAAAGACAAGATCTAAAACACAGAAGGTTAAAGGAAAACAAGAAAAAAGGAGAATAAATATACATTTTTAAGTACAGTAACAAAAGTCTAGAGAGCATTCACTTCAAAAGCAAACATAGGACATCAGTGTTGAGCCCTGGCTCTGTCGGGTGCGGGAAGCACAGGGTGGCGTCACAAGGTGCTAAAGCCAATTCACAAGTGGGGGGCACAGGGCCCCCTTTTTAAAGTTTTCAAACTAGCCCTTACTGCCTTGAAACGTGATGTCTTTTGCATTTTCATTCTCTTGTTTTGTTCTGTTGTTGTTGTTGTTGTTACTACAAGGAGTCTTTTCACTAATCTGTTGGTGTTTTAAAAATAACATTTTTGACCCTTTGGGCCCATGTTTCGGCCATATATTGGGACTGTGGGGGCACAACAGATCTCCTCTCATTATACCAACCCACAGATCCACCTGCACAGTTTAAGCGGAAATCAGTAATTAGTGTGCCCTTTTGTTTAAGGGAATAAAGAGCCAAACTGCAAATAAAAAAATCATAAATTTTAAACACTTTGGTATATTTAAAAATATAAAACTGTTAAAATGAAAAGAAGGTTGAGTAGTTGGTGAAAGATTTGTTTTAAAATCTGTTGTTCATGGTACATCTAAGTGGAGAGAGTCTATACTTAGAAGTCCCACAGAAATACACATCTAGATAAAAGAGCTCCTCATAAAAAGGAAATTACTGAGCATGATACACCATCAGCAAGATTTTCACAGAAAGAAAAACATACGGCTCCTTGGAGGGCCCCAGCTTCACGAATTACTTTGTGTTTCCCTCCTCCACTTCAGAACCAGGCAGATGCTCAAGACGTTCGTCCTGATAGACTACCGACCTGGGCCTAGGTTAGGAAGCCTGGGCCACTTCTACTTTTTGAAGTACTTCATATGTTCTTAAAATAAAGACATGCCAAAACAGCATTACAAAAATTGTGGTGTGTTTTAAATGCATACATTTAATCAATTAAAACATTTTTGGGAAAAGGATACAATATAACTGTACTACTATTCACAAAATACAGGATTCATAAACATATTCATTTTTCTTAAACCACAGATGGTATGATCTGGTAACTGAAACAATTTTAAAGTTATAATCAATACCTTCTTTTAGTCCTGTAAAGTTATTTCTTAGACTTTACACCTACTATGTGCAAATCATTCTGCTGGGTGCCAAAGAAAAAAAACAAAGTAGTATAAACTTGTTTTGAGCACAAGGTATCCAAGAGAGAACCCCTGGCATCTCTCTCTTTTCTAGTTGAGCAACTATAAGGAACTTCTAACAATTATCACTCCACTATGTCCTGGGGAGGAATGTGGTGGCCTTGCCCCATCTCACTTGCTACTTTCTCCATTCAAGAAGCTTTCATTTTCTTTCTCTCCTGGGTCCTTCTTATATACCTTTAAACAGATTTTCTATTATACCTTAAGATACTGCCTTTTCAACTTTGCCCTGCTTCTATTTTCTCCTTCCCTTTTTTTTCCAAACATCCTGAAATAAACTACACACTGCTATCACTCTCCCTACCATCCACTATCTCCTTAGCTCCTAACAATCTAGGTCAATAAATGAACACAGAGAATTTGTAGCAATCGACAAAACAATAGGTCAATTAGCATCTTCTGAGTGTGATCAGCACTACCAGAGCTTAATCACCTCTTAGTGTGAAAAATATCAAAGCTGAGAATCACTGGTTAGCCATCAAGTACAGACATTCCACAATTGTACTTAAAAACAACTTAGTGACAATAGAATGAAAGATGGCAAGAGATGGAGGGGATTGGAGGACAGGCCAAGAGTAACAGCCGAGAAAGAGAGAGGGAAGGGGACACGAAAGCAGAAAGTTATTGAACTACAGATAAGTAAAATGAAGGAAAATGGGCTAGATTTCCATTCAATGAACCTCTGGTTGAGAATCAAATTAAACTAATGCTAGTTCAGTGAACCACTTGGAGAGTTATTAAATATGTAAAGATTTTTTAAGCAGTAGAAATGATCTGAAACAGTAGAAATTGTCTTTCCCGGTACATGTACCCAGAGACCCTTCTGGGCAATCCTTTCTGATTTCATTCCTTTCACTGGTTCAGTATCTGGCGCTTGTGTGATAGATCAGCACTTGCTTCAGGTGATTCAGAGGTCACTTCCTTTACTCTCACCTCCTACAGATAAGCTTAAATGAGTCACCACTTTCTAAAACTCCACCTGAAATCATTTGCATAGTTATAAGTTCTATCTATACTCAAGCAAGCATATTAACTAGAAGTGACAAGCATCTTTCTGGTTTATGATTATCTTCTTTGAATAGTACTTTATAATGCATTTATGGATTCAAATATACAGAATCACACTATTATTTCTAGGGTCATTTCCAGTTCTAAAATGCAGTATAAACCTAGAGTCTGAGTGTGACATTGCATGGTTAGCCTAAGAGCTGGTGGCCCTGTACCCCAACACCAGCTTTATAAAGTATGCCACTGTGCTAGCCACCACTCTCCACATACGGCCTTAAATATGCTCCTTCGTGCACAGGCTGTTCCCTCGACCTGTAATATCCTTTTCCTTCAGGCCTTTAAGGGGAGTGTCACATCCCCCGGAAAGGCTTTCTCGACCTCAGTTGTGTTGATGACTTTCTTTTTCACCTCCGCCCCATCCCTTGTACTGCCTATTGTAGCACTTACTACACCAAATGACACTCACACGGGTCCAGGTCTGCCTCAGCCACTGGGCTGTGCGCTCCCGGGAGCAAAGATCTCTTCGCATCCCATCCTTGTAGCCGCGGCCTCTACCACAACCTTCGGCACACGGTACTCCTGACACATTCAGTGACACTGGAGTCATGAGTCCTAGCACATGCAACAATTTGAAAAGAAATACCATCCTGATCATTTCTGCTAATGAAGATTAAAAGGAGATTCATTAATAAGTCTTCAATGACTAAATAAAATTTTCACATAAACTAAAATTTTTCATTATAATATTCTTTCTGTGATCTTACAATGTTTACCTAATAATGTTTGCCTATTAGTAGTTTAGTAGAGACTAAAGAAAAATATAACCTGGAGACATGTATTTAATTTATTTAAACCATTAGAATGACTAAGGATTTTTTTTAATTCTATTTTTAGTTTTCTTTCCTAACTTCAACCGAAAAATATTTATTGAGGACCCACTATTTATAACCTATAGTGCTAAATACTGGTGATACAAACATGAACAAAACAGACAAGGCAGTTTTATTCAAGTAGCTACATTCTAGCAGGGAAACAACAGACAAATATTTAATTACAATTATATTAAGTGATCTGAGTGTTTAAAAGGAGCACGTCTCCTGGTCTGGGCTTGTGGTGATTAGGAAATCGCTAAAGAAGTGACATATAAACTGAGCTCTGAGGACTGAAGAGACACTAACTAAGGTCAGAGTGAGGGCGCTGTAGGCCACGGGAATAGCAGGAGCAAGGAAGAGACCGTGAGTGGGAAGAACTTGCAGAGCCAGACGAGGGTCAGTGTGGCAAGAGTACAGGCGGCAAAGGGGAGAGTGGCAGGAAGGGAGGCAGCGTCTTCACGGGGCACCCAGAGAACGAGACAGACCAGGTACTTATTCTTATGAAGTTTATATTCCAGAGAGGGGATGCAGGGTTTTGAGGGCTCATTAACTGTTTAAAGTAGGAAAAAAATATGATCAGATTCATACTTGTTTTTTAAGTAAATGTTATATTTGAAGTATAACATATAGAATAGGTATGTAGTTTTAAAAGATTACTCTTGCCACAATTTCAACAATTCTGAGGCAGAGAATTCTCTACTTACAAAAGAAAAACCAGGTTCTGCAAAGCTAAGTAATTTATTTGGGATTATTTATTCAAACATCTGAGTGCCTACAATATGGCAGGCAAAGTACAGCATGTGCTTGGGGATGCAGTGCAGAGATGAACGCAACAGTCTTGCTCTTAAGAAACACAATCTAGTAAAAGAGACAGATCTTGAAACATGATATAGTGTAGTCCATAGTAGTAATGAGTAAAGTATTAGGGTGCAGAAAGGAATTAAATCTCCCTAGGAAGAATTAATAATTTCACCTCTGTGTTAAACAGGCATTTTTCCCCATACTATTAGAGCAGATGAATTTTCAGTCATTCCCATGCTTGGAACATAATAGATACTTGAGCAAATATCTGTAATACACACCAACCCAGAACTTTTAATTCCTAGTTCGGTGCCTTTCAAGTAAGCAACTGTGCCCCTAACTCTGACAGAGTAGGCATTAATTCCAAGGTGCTCTTCTTTTGAAGCTGCTTTCAGAGCCAGCTTACAAACAACATACACAACACACAAAGTCTCATTAAATTAAAGCCAAACCTCATTTCTGACCCAGCCTGAAAATCCATAACAATATCTGAACATAGTTTTTAAAAGCAAATCTTCATTCAGAATAAATGTTCCTATGAAAACAACCAAGAAAATATGCCACATACTCCTTCATAATACATGATATCTGTCCTGAAAGGACTTATATTTTAGTTTCTAATTGGGAAGATAAAATAGCACATAAAACAAAATGCAAGGTAGTGTTTGTTTATTTGTTTAAAATATTTATAAACGGCCTACTACAGGCCAGGACAGAATTTTGAGTAAGACAAAAGTCTGCCTTCAAGGAACTCACAGTCTCTTGCGGGGAAGCTGATAACACACACCCCCAGACAATCAGAGCTGTAACTCAGCAGGTACACACAGAGGAGAACATGGAGGCTGTGTACAGATGCCATAGGTTCTAGTTCATCAGCCACCTACTCCTATTGGTCAGTGCCCATGCCTTATCAGTTGTTAAATATTTTAATATTACCGCTGATTATAAAACAAACTAATAAATATAAGCAATTGCTATACAAAAAGTAACACAAAAATTAATATTAAAAGGGTTCAGAGGAGATGCTGAGAACTAACATTTAGGGGTGGTGTCAGAATCCCCTAGGTTTCTCATCCAGGAAGGTTAGCATATTTGGTAAAAGAGCTGATTCTAGGCAAGGATAACAGAGTTATCAAAAGGCTAGTGGCTAGAAATACCCAGGTATAGCCCTTCAACTGTGTTGAGGATATGGTTTAGAAGTGTGCTGCCCAACACAGTAGCCATTAGCCACATGTGGCTACTTAGAACCTGACATGCGGTTAGTCTGAATTGAGATGTGTTAGGTGAAAAATACACTCCAGATCTCAAAGACTTAACATAAAAAAAAAAGTAAAGCATCTCAATTTTTTAAACTGATTACACGTTTACATAATATTTTAGACATATTGAAATAAATAAAATGTTATAAAAATCAATTTTATCCTTTCTACTTTTTTTTAACGTTGCTCCTAGAAAAGTTAAAATGACCTATGTGGCTCATATTTGTGGTTTGCATTCTATTTCTACTGGACAGTTTTGGTCCGGAGAGCTTTAAATAACAAACTGAAGAGCTGAAACTCTCTAGGAGGTGAAACACCACTGAAGATTTTCAAACTTAAATACCTGGGGTAGATTTGGAGACGGGGCAGGAAACATAAACAAAGCACTGTTTCAGGAAGATTCATGTGGGTGCAATCTGTAGGGTCAAGACACTAGAGGTAGTTGTCAATGTCAAAAAGTGGTAAATGTCAAAGGGTAAGCAGGCTCAGCTGGAAAGTGCACCCTGTCTTTAGAAGCTCACATTGGATAGAGAGAGGAGGAAGAAATCAAGAGCAGGGTGAGGAGAGGGAAGACGAACAGCTGCAAGAGCTGACCCCAGTCTGGACAACTAAGGTGCACTGCTCAGCAGACTTGGCAACTTCAGCCAACAGATTAGGTTAGATCTAGTCTGGCTCACTGGTAAGGTCTCCTGGGCAGAGGCACAATTCAGAGGGAGAATAGGATCAGGATCCTCTTCAGCAATTTCTGCTCTACCTCTATGCAGCAAGACCTTCAACAGTGGGATCAAGTCCTAGAGAAGGTAGGCGAAAACAAGGCTCCCAGAAACTACAAAATAGCAATAAATTATAAAATCAAAATCCCAGACTCACAACACAGCCAGTGAATATTTCCTGGAAGTTTGCGGTATGCATGACTCGTGGCTAGGCTCTGGAGACACGGGAAACAAAACTGCCATAGTCCTGAATCACACTGGGGTGAGAGCTACGAAGAAAGAGCAGGAGCTCTGAGAGAGCTAAATGGGGGAGGGTGGAGGTGGTGGGACAAAGTCATAAAGGAAAGCCCCTCTGACGAAGTGACAATTTAATGTGGAGCCTGAAGTCAGGTAGGAAGCAGGGGAACAAGAGCCCAAGCCAGGAGAGTGATAGATACAAGAACCCTGAGGCTGGAAAAGGCTTGGGTAACTCAAGGAGTTAAAAGACTGATTACGGTTAGAAGGTCAGAAAGGGGGGTGGGTGGTAAAAGAAACGAGAAGGCTGGAGAGACAGCTGGAGGCTAGATCTTGCAGAGCCTCAGAAGATGAAATATAAAATCCCAAATGACCTGACCGCATTGGGAAGCCATGAGGGGTGTTGACCACGGAAGTGGTCAGATCCTGATGGTGTTCTAAGTGCTCCAACTACCTATGCTCCACTCGGCCTAATGAACCTGAGCCAGCTTGGCAGCAAAGGGGCAGAAGCCAGTATTTGTAGCTGAGTAGTAGGATATCAGGTCTGGGATAACAGAGTTAATCTGGGATAAGGCCCTCCAAGTATTCCAGGGTTGAAAGTTTGGGAGAAGGATGGCATCCCTGAAAATTACAGAAAAATCAGATGGAAGAGCTGGTTTGGGAGGCAAAGTTAGGGATAACTTGAAACACAGGGAGTATGAAGTAGTGAAGAATTTCAGCAGGTAAGCATGGGTGTTATTTGGATTATGGAAGAGAGATCAGGCATGGACATGTAGGTTAGCAGACAGAGAGGTGATAGATACTTTAAGTACCAAAAGTAAATGATATTTTCAAGGAATAGAAAAAGAGAAAAGTAAAACAAGGACAACAAAAGGAGCCCTAGCCTGATCCTCGGTGTTATCTCCGAAACACAGGTCAGGAGAAAAGTGTATCAAAAGGGATACAGCATGAGGGGACTTTGCAGGAAGGCGGTGGGAGGGTGATGTAACTGTCCGGTGGCCTGATTGTGGTGGTGCTTACATGAGTCTACACATGTGTTAACATTCATAAAACTATACACACACTAGAAGTCAATGCTACTATATGCTATTTTAAAATTTAAAACTTAAAAATTTGAAGTCAAAAGGACTGGCTGCTAAAGGGAAACAGAAAAAGATGCTCTAGGAAATTTAACTATTAGCTAATTGGTAACCTTAGGAAAAGCCTCAGTGAGCAGTGCAGCTGGCAGCCAGGCTGCAAAGGTTCAAGAATGACTGAGTAGTAAACGGACGCAGTCATCGTAGCCTCCTCTTTCAGAACTGGAAGAACAGAATGGTACGGCAGCTCAAACAGATCAGCAGAACAGGGAGACTGAGCAACCTGGCAGAGCCAAACTTCCAAGACCGTGAGTTGTTCCATTTAAGTGTTCTTCTAGAATATGCGTTTTATACATGAACTATTCACTTTTTTATTGTCCCATTAAACTAAAACTGCTAAAATGAACCTGAAGTCATTACATTTTTAGTTCTGCTCCTTAGTCAACCTACATTACTGTGTCCCTACTATGTGCAAAGCACTGTGCCAGATGCAAAAGTTCCTGGTCCCTGGAGAACACACAGGATTAATCAGAACAGCAAGGTAGTGCAGTGGAGATCTGTATAAAGGGCTCTGAAAGCCTTGACCTCTAAATTAAATGCATTCTATTTACCTTTATAAAAATTAAACAGGGGGGAAATAAAAACAATGCATAGATGTACTTTGGTACAAATTTTCTTAATTTTTTTCAAGGCTAAGAATGAGTTTAACATTAGGTTCTTAAATTAGGTATGGGCAACCTAATCATCAGCAGCATTTCCCTTTACTATTCCTCTCTACTTTTCAGTGCCCTTCCCATATATTTTCCCCTGGATAATTTAGGGGGCAAAATGGAACAAGTGTCGGCTTTGAAACCAGACAGACTTGAGGCTAGATCTGTGCCCCTGAATTTCCTAGCTGAGCGGCTCTTGGAGGCTCTTTTTCTCCTCCATAAAACAGTAACGATGCCCACCCCACAGATTTGGGTTGAGGTGAGGATTAGGAAAAAATATGGAACGCATGCGATAAATGTGTCACTACTATTTGATCAAACGATATTTTTCTGATTTAAAAAATGTTTAAGTGCTTCCTTTTGAAGGAGGAAAAATACTATTTTGTTTCAAGGGCATAACATTTATCCACTACCTTAGAAAAGTAGCTCTCGAGAATTTCTTCTCCTTAAGTCCTACCACAAACTATTCTGCTCAAATAATGTGTGGGACAAGCACTTAAAATCAGCAGAGAACTAAGGAAATATAAAGGCGTCCCAAGTGGGACCAGCCAGTCTGATCTGTGTTCTCAATACTTGCCCTAGTGAAGGAACCTACTACATTCATAACCTTCCCACTACCTACCTACAGAGATACTACACGATGTCAATGCAAGACAATGTGCTAAGAGTTCTGCTTTCTAAGATGCATTTGATAACTCTACCAAATGAATAAATATAGTTTCAAAGCCAAGATCACGGACACTTCTCCAAATCAATAGGAAACTATCATTCTACTAACATTTCCTACAACGATAAAAGAAAAGTTTCTACCGTTAATGCCAAAACATACACCTTATTTCTGTATGATCAACCGCTAAGGCAGGGCCGGGGAGCACAGCGCAACTAATGACGTTTTATTCACTGACTATGGAGAAACATCTCTGGAAAATTTTGTTGTATAATTTTGCTTGTATTGTAATACAAATAGAAACTTGAAATTCGCCTAATCCCTCGCTCAATCTCTAACACAGATGCTAAAATGCAATAAAATAGCCAAAACATACATAACAAAGCAAGGAATCTTGAAAGACCCAGACTGGTACCCTGTGCCCAAAGAACTGAGGATGTGCTGGTTCTTAACGCGCCCCACAGTGGCCCCCATTACTGGGTGTCTACAGACACGGCCCCCATTACTGGGTGTCTACAGACACGGCCCCCATTACTGGGTGTCTACAGACACTAGAGTGTATCCTTAGTCCACTGGGGGCTGCCTAATGACCCCGCTGGTTTGAAACTAAAGGGCGCTGGACCAGAGGAAGGCAGAAAACACTCCTCGGGTTGTTTCGTCCAATGGTCCAATGTTACTCCCCTTGTTTTCTCGTGGAAAGTCTGAATCGCCCGTCGAAAATGGCCACATACGCAGGGTTCTGGGATGAGGGGTGAAGGGGTGGGACTCCCGGCCCGGGTTAAGCAGAACACATTCACTCCGTCACGCAGGTCCTGCACACAGACAGGGACCGGGAGGCTCCGAGGCCTGACACGTCCCTCGGACACGAACCTCCGAGGGCCTCGACTCTCCGAGGCGACGGGGACCCCTCTCTGCCCAGAGGCCCCCCGCCCTGCCCCGCGAAGGGAAGCGAACTCGACCCGACCAGCCCACCCGGAAGCCCTCCCCAGCTCACACCTGCCGGCGCGTGACGCCCACAGCCGCGCGCGCCCGCCCGCCCGTCCCGGCCCTGCCATTCGGGCGCCCCTTCTCCGTGGACCGCACGTCGGCCGCATTCCTCCCCGCCCGGAGGTCAAACCCACCAGACTCCCGCCCCCACGGAGCACGCGCTCAACGCCCCTGCCCCCGCCGAGCCCCGCGCGCGCTCACGCCCCTCCCGGCCCTCTCCCCGCCGCACTCGCTCACTCGCGAGGACTAGCACAGTCTGCGCCTCAGCTTGACAGGCCGGCCCGCGCCGCGCGCTCCCGCGAGCGTTCTCGCCCACCCGGCCACCCAGTTCTGACTTGCGGTGTGCGGGGGAGGGGCAGAGCAGCAGTGGCCGTCGGTCTTCACTCACCGCCGAGCCGTGCCGGTTCCGAATGCGCGGCGTTCCGCTGTGAGGCGATGAGCTGCGCTGCGCGCCGTCCCCGCTTCTCCGCAGGTTGTGGAGGCGACGTAGTAGGGGGGACTGAGGTGAGCGTGGGGGTCAGTCCCGCCCGCTTCACCTCCCAGAAACACGGGGACCCCAGAAACTAAAAACAAAATAAACAAACTTTCCCCTCCGCCTCCCTCCCCCCAAACCACAACACAAACACTCGGAGGCCCGCCCACAGCCTCACTCTATTGGAGGCAGGGAGGATGTCTCAGGCTGTCACTGGCTAGTTTTTGTGCTCGTCAACATTATGCTCCGCCCCTCCAAGTCCTCGCCGCGGCCGTCATCCCTCATTGGTCAAGCGCTTCCCGTTTGACGAGCTAGGACTGGCTGAGCTGCCTGCGCCAATCACTCGGGGACACACCCCCTTAGCATCCCAGAGGCCGCTTCCTTGGTCGCGGACCCGGAGAGACGAAGGGGAAACTAGAGCATGATGGCGGCTGAGCTCAGTTGGCGCAACCATGGTCTTTCTTTTTTCTTTTTTTTTTTAGCTCATTAGTGACTAGCCTTCGCGCAGTATCCCTTCAGCTCCTTTCTCCATCCAGTACTTCCTAATAACGGAATGTATACGTGCCGGCTCCTTGATTTATCGCCTCCGAAGTGCTGATATGTGGGCTGGTTATGCGTCATTGGGCGGTCTGGATGTCACTCCCTAGTTAAATCCTCGAACTATTGGTGGAACGGCAAGAAAGCCCGTCCAACAACAAGAGCCAATGCCATTGGTTTGATTCCACTGAGTTTTTTTTTTCCAGGCACCTTATTGGACAAATAGGCTCGTCAGTCAGCTGGATTCGCTGTGCTGCAGTTAATTGTTAGCTAGGGAGTGTGGATGATTGTGGTCCTTCTGCCTGTAGTTGACGATAGTATTGCTTGCCCACTGTGTGCCAAATACTGTGCAGAGGCCTTTACAGGGATTATCTGCTTAAACCTTTGAATTTTACATTCTCCAGATTTTACAGATAGGAAACGAAGGTGCCAGAGAGGTTGGGAAACTTGCCCAAGGTCACCCAGATAGAAAGCAGTTGAGCCTGGCATTTGGCCCTAGATCTGACTCCAGAGACTTCTCTCTTTTAATTGTACTTCAGCGCCGCTCTCTTAGCCCAGAATCATACCTGCAAGCCAATCCAACATCTTTAAAAAATTTCATTCAAAGCCCAATTTCCTCAATCAGTTTCTAGAAGTGACAGTGTTGGGAACTAAAGCTATGAAGAGGTGTCATTGCCTCTGCCACATCCTCCTCTGCAGGGCCCATTCCTCCTCACCCTAAAGTAAACAATCTTGGTGCTTCCTGACCAGAAGCCCATCTATCTGTATGTTCATTTTCTCAGCTTTATAAATGGACATTTCTTCCATCCTTGTGTGCCAAGCCCACCTCCTCATCCCCATCCCATCTTTAGAGAGAGTCCTCAAGAGCTGGAAGCAAAGAGAAACAGTCTAAAAAGAGAGAAAGAATAAATTTCTTTACAAATAATTAATTGCATGCAAAGGGAACAGCACTTCAGCTCTTGGAAAGCTTCTAGAGTCACCCTGATGCCGTGCAAGATGTATGCTCCTGGCTCTTAGCCATTGGATTCTTTCTCTGTGGCAGTTTACAGCGAAGTGAATCCAACATTCCAGCCAGAGGAGGGCAGAATGCTTAGGACCCACTGCCAGAGAGCCAGCCTCAGCCTCTGGGACTAAGATGATCTCCAGGAGTACAGTGCTGGACTCTAGCCTGCATTCCTCCTTCTCGAGTAATTAACATTTACCATCCCAAATCCCCATCCCTTGTAGCTTCAGTGGGATCAACGCCCTTGTTTCACTTCCTGATCCAAGCTGTTGTGTAACCTCGTTGGCACTGCTTCAATAATAAAACAACCACTGTAACACAGTAATAATGCTCAACACCTCAAGCCTTTCAGCAGAGAAAGCCAACATATTTCACAAACATCAATTAAGATTAAATGGCAGGTATTCCTAGGACAACTGATGGCAGAAAATCATGAGTCAAATTCTAATACAGGTCCTAAAATCCTGAATCCTTATAACCACATACACATACCTCATATTAACATTCCAATATGGAATTTTGAACTAGAAAACACAATGAATGAGAAGTGTTCAGGATCCAGAACCTTCCTTAGCTTTACAGTTGGTTGTTTGTACGTCCATTTTAACTCTTAAACTAGTACTTGATTTTATAGTTAATTGTTGGATACATCTCTCTCCCCCATCTCAGCTGTAAATTTCTTGAAAATGAATTGTTTCATTTTTGTCTCTCTTAAATTGCTCTGATTATTAAAGTTCTCCAAATAATAATTGTTCAGTAAATGCAACATCACTGGAGGAAAATGATAGAACTGAAGCTGTCCTACTTCAGGCACATCATGAGAAGGCAGGGTTCTTTGAACAAAGACAATAATGGTGGGAAAAATAGAAGGCAGAAGGAACAGAGGAAAACCAAATATGAGGTGGGTTGACTCCATCAAAGAAGCCATAGGGATGAATCCACAGAAGCTGAGCAGGACTGTTGAGGACAGGACACAGTGGACATCCATCACTAGTTAATAGGGTCTCCAGAAATTGGAACCGACTCGATGGCACGTAAGGCATGTAAACACACACTAATGTTTATTCAGCCTGTTGGCACTTTCCTAAGGTACAAAGACTACACCGATGAATAAAACACTTCTGCCTTCAGGGACCTCGGTCTAGTGGGGGTGACCAACAGGTAAACAAATAGTCACAGTGCAGGTGGCTTGACGCACATGGGAGAGACACGACTCAATCTTGGATGGACAGGGATGACTTCCCAGAAGTGACATCTACAAGGTGAACTGAAGGGTGAATTGCGGTTAGCTATGCCAGAGACTGGCAGTGTGTGATGACTTGGCACATTTGCTCTCTGAGGGCAGGAAGCAGGATAGGAATATCCGGGAGTTACCAAAGTTTCTTCCTATAATCTTTGTCTTTGAGAACCTCCAGCTATCTGTCCACTCCACCTCATTGTACTTCCCTCCCCAGGAGAAAGCAGGAAGTTGGAAATCCTGTCACGTTTGCCTATTCAAGAACGGGAAGATAATTTTCAGATAAGATCGCTGGTTTTTGTTTTTGTTTTTTTTCTGAATATAAAAGTAACATTGAGTAAAGATTTCAGACAATACAGAAAGTTTTACAGAAGAAAATAAAATCTCCCCCAAATCCCACTACTAGAGAGCCAGTCACCGTTAAGGAGAGTATCTTCCCAGGCTCTTTTATGAATAGACGCACACAGGAGTTTCTTCCCACAGAGGGGTGTGGTTTAGGGTCTTGTCTGCACTCTGAAAGCTCTTATTACTCAGAACTAAAACTTCGGAAGGAACTTGTCCTCACTTTCTATACTTATAGGAGGGAAGCCAATAAATCAACCAAATATTTATTGTAGAAGATGATGGTTTCAAATTCCTGTTGCAGCAAATGACAAATTACCACCTGTTACTGGACCTTGGGGCTTGCTCAGCTATGGAGGCTGTAGAGTCAATCCATGCCAAGAAAAGGCAGCCCAGGTCAAAGGATGACATGCTACGGTACTCTCCTGTGCTCTTTATCATTTCTTCTCTGCATGCTACTTGGAGAAAATATTTTTTGTTTGTTCCAACCCACCTGGCTTAGAGAGTAAAAAGACTTGTCAAGCCCCGCACACCTGTATACAGGCCAAGTACAGTGTGTTCTTGGAACGCTACACTATTCTTAGGGCTCCATATGTGGTGCTCTATGCAGCTGGCTTTTTGCTGGAGGGAAAGCCAGATTTAATGAGTGATAGCTCCCTTGGATGGCTACCAAAAGTGCTCTAAGCCATTCCAAGCAATAGACCTTCCTTTTTTCCCTTCAGTGAGTGTTCTGTGATCCCTGAACACACTGGATAAAATCCAATGCAACAGGAATTTCTGAAAACGATTCTGCAATGACCCACAAGCTTGGGGTGACATAACCAGCTGGAGCTGCTCCAGTTCTGACTTCTGTGGCACAGGAGAACTCCCTCTACCCTTTGCACTGGCCTCTCATTGCTATGAGACATTAGAAAGTGTTTGCAAAGCATTCTTCCATTCTCCCAAACGTTATAAACATGGGAATATCCCCGTAGAGGAACCTAAACCGAAAAGATGAGAGGACAGGGGACAGCTGATACAGCTCACTTGGGCAGTGGGCGTGGCCACAGCCTAGGCCAAGAGCAGTGGGGGAGGGGAACTTTCTAGGGGGTGCTGATTACAGAGGACATGCTTATAAGTGTTTATTACATGTCTGGTAGCATTTATTGTGCAACAAAGCCCTTGTGACAAATTCTGTGCCACTTCTAAATCGCCTCTCATTTCTTATGACCACACTTCCTGAAAAGCTTGGAGTGAAGCAGCAGATGCTGAACTGCTCCTGTGTGCTGGTCGATGCTAGACCCACAGGAGTTTCCCAAGAGAACCAGGAGAAGTGGTTGTTAATAATAGCTACCCTTTCGTGAACACTTGCTGTGTGTCAAGACATTGTGGGGGCTTTACATGGATCCTGGCAGTTAATCGTCACAACAAATGTGGTTTTCCCTATTTCCAGATAGGGAAACTGAGGTACTGAAGGGCGGGATAACTTGCTCCAGGTCACCACAAGTAATAACCTTACAGTTGAACCCAGGTAGTCTGGTCTGACTCTAGAGTAAACCCTTTTCCATGCTGCTGTGTTGACCCTGAGATGGCTGTCTTAAGAAAGCCACAGTACTGCCCTGGCTGATGTGGCTCAGTGGATTGAGTACCAGCCTGCGAACCCAAGGGTTACTGGTTCGATTCCCAGTCAGGGCACATGCCTGGGTTGTGGGCCAGGTCCCCAGTGGGGAATGCATGAGAGGCATTGATGTTTCTCTCCCTCTCTAAAATTAAATAAATAAAATCTTAAAAAAAAGAAAGAAAGCCACAGTACTGCTGGGGAGACAACCAGCCTCCCAATAAACTAGCCTTTATGAGCCTAATCCATGCTCCTTTCCCTACGGACTTGGGGAAAGAAAAGCACCCTTCCTGGCTAAATTACTCCCCTGATGGTCTTTCCTCCATTTCCTAATTGGGATCTGGCTCTCCTGCTCCCCCCAATCAAAATTAATTAATTAATTCCTTCCTTCCTTCCTTCTTCCCTCTTTTCTTCTATTTCTTTTTTTTAGCTTTAAAACCTGGGGCTGTCTCCACCATGGGTCCTCCCTCATTCTTTAAACCGGCTTCCAGCCCTAACTCTCTGCTGAAATTCATTTCTCTAAGTGCATCTATGACCTCTTGGTGACCAAGATCCACAAGACTTTCTCAGTCCTTGTTTCCATGGCTTCATACCATGTTTTACCCTGAGAATCTTCTCTTGGCTTCCCAAAATATCCAGATTCCCTCCTACCTCTACAACTGTTCATGCCCTTTTTCATACCACCTCTTCCTCTTAGCTTCTTCAAATAAACCTGTCCATTCTTCTCTCCTTATGCCACCCTTCTGGGGACATGGGGGTGGGTTGGGGAGTTGGATCATCGTCCTGCCTTCCCATCTAAGATTGTGATTTTCATCTCTCCATCTCCAGCCTTCCTTCTGCAGCCTGCCTGCTCTGTGACCTTGTGCAAGTCACATGAACTGTCTGAGCTTCAGTTTCCTTATTTCTAGAATGTATATAAGTTTTATATGTATATAAATGCATATATATGTATACATTTATGTATATATTTACTTAAATATATGTGTGTATAAAATGTATATATTTTTTATATTTATATATTTCTAACGTGTGTGTGATAGACACACACACATGTTATTGTAGACTCTAAGATAATGATAGAAAAGTTTTTAAGCACATACTATGCCAGACGGGACTAGCTACATAATCTGTGTCCATGCAAAAGGAAAGCATGGGGCTTCTTCCAAAATTATTAAGAATTTCAAGACAGCAGAGCATTGAACCAAATGTGGGCCTCGCCGTGCAGACTGCATGCCCACGAAGCCAGCTCTGCTGCCAGGCACTGTTCTAAAAATTGTATATGTATTAGTTTATTCAATCTTCACAACCACCTGATGAGATAGCTATAGATGAGGAAACTAAGGCAGAGGGACGTTAAGTAACTGTCAAAGGTCACAGTTTTTAATTGCTGTAGTTGAGAAAATTACCATCTGTCTGGTGGACATTGTGGTGACATCCACGCAGAGAATGGTGGCTCCCTCCTGGGGAACCCTCAGGAGGACTCCCTGGTGGCCCCTCAGCTGGGCCACGTCTGTTCTGTCCTCAGTGAGTTTACACATGCAGTTTCTGCCGCCCAGGACGCCCCTTCTTCCTTCCCCGTGCTTCCGTTCAAGCCCCTCTCCTCCCAGGGGCTTCTGGAGCAGAGAAGCCAGGCTGACGTCTCTCCTCCTCTCGGGGCCCTGTGTGGAGTCAGGTCCACCCCAGCCTGGCCATGGGGATAATGCAGAGCCTCCAGAGCTTACCTTCTCGGGGCTCACTGATAACCGATCCTTTAAGACTAGTGAGAAAATCTTCTTTAAATCTTTCTCCACAACATTGCAATAGCTTGTGGTAGCCTATCTCACCCACCAGACTGAGAGGCCTTGAGAACAGATACTCTGTTTGAATCTTCATTATGTCTTCAATGCTGATAATTCTCTTGAAAGAATTCTTGTTAGGCTCTAGACCTTTTCCTGGAAAGTCTTGCCTTCTCCTTTTTTCCTCCATTCATTCATCAGGTGTCAGCTCAGACATCATCTCCTCCTCCAGGAAACCTTCTCTGACCTCTACCTCCAGGTTGAGTTTAGTGCCTCTTCTGGGCTTCCACACCCCCTTTGCTCCCCCATCATAACACGGCCTCCCTGGGTTCATCACCCCAACCAGGTTATGAATGTCTTGAGGACAGGGACCAGTTCTGTCTTATTACAGTGTCTGAGACACAGTATATTCTCAATGTTTGTTTGCTTGAATGAATGAATGAATAAAAGTAAATGTCAAATATTTGTTAAAATTCTAGGCTCTTTGTGGCCCTCAGAACAGGGCTGGGCACCCAATGGATACTTACGTAAAACTTAGGAAATGGTTGAAAACCAAGGACAACTCCATAATTTCTGCTAAGAAGAGGCAGCAATCTGGTAGGGGGAGGACGGTTGGGGGACTCCTCTTGACAGCACAATGGGAAAGCAAGGATCCCAGGTGTGCCAGTGGGCAGTTAGCATTGGGAGTATGGGGGAAAGGTGGCCTGGGTCAGGGGTTGGCAAACCAGGGCTCAGGGGCCAAATCCAGCCATATTTTTGCATGGCCCACGAGCTAAGGATAATTTTTATGTTTTTAATGGTTGAAAAAAATGAAAATAATATTATTTTGTGATGTGTGAATTATATCGAAATTCATGCTTGTGTCCAGTGTCACTAGAACATGGCCATGCCCACTCGTTTACACAGTGTCGTTGTTTACTGTCACAGCAGCAATAGTTGTGACAGACACTGCGTGTCTGCAAAGTCTGAAATATTTACTACCTGGCCCTTCACAGAAAACGTTTGCCCACCCCGGCCTCTGCCATCTTACCTGGAGGACGAAGGGAATGTGCCTCCAGCTGGCCACAAGGTGTCAGCATTTCACAGCAGTGGATTCAACCCTGTGAGCTCCTCTGAGAAACGACAGCCGGGAGCTGAGGCCTGAGCTCCTTCCTCCCAGTCTGGCTGGGTCCTGCAAGGAGGGTGCAGGGCTGGTTTGGGAAGCCCGGTGGCTTGGTGCAGATTGGCAGGCTTTTCTAGATATGTTCTTTCTTTGTTTTTGGTTTAATTTGCATTTTATATATGAGGGATTCTCCAAACAAACTAAAATAGTTAATTTTACCCAAAACTATAAATCAAGAACCGTTGTGGGACTTTTGCATAGCCAGGCAGGACTGTGGCCCTCTTCCATACCTGGAACCAAGGTAGCCAAGGAGCCAAGGTAGGGACAGGAGCCAAGGTAGGGACAGGTTTGCAAAAGGCAGTGTGGCTCATACGTGGCACCTCTGGCCAGTTTTTTCCATCTTCTTTCAGAACTTGGTCCTGGAAACTTCCTCCAAGTAGACAGCTATGTAGCTCTGTGTGCCAGCTACTCAGCATGAAAGTAGGAAGTGTGCAGGGAGGGAACAAGGAGGAGAAGCCAGGAGAGACCATCCCAAGAGGGAAATGATACAACCGCTGATATAAAACACCACCTGAAGCACCTCGGGTTACTGAGCCCCTCCCATGTGTCAGCCCCGGTGCTAAGTGCTTTACTCCCCAGGGCTTGCCCATTCTGAAGACTGTCCTCTCATCACGTGCCTCAGCTAAGAGCACAGCAAGCAGCATGCCCGCACCGCGCCCTAAGTCCACCAGTTCCGCCAGGGCCTTCCTCACTCACCATGCACTCCCAGGCCTACTGCACAGTAAACCCCATTGAGTGAACAAACGAATACTACTGCAGTGAAGTGCCTTTCCTTGTCCAATCCTTCCACTTCCAGGAAGAGATGAACCAGGGAGTCCACGCTGCATGCAGGAAGTGAGAATCATAAGGCACAGTTCTTGGTTCTTAGCACAGGATGGGCTCTCTCCCTTGCTGGTACCCAGAGGACCATGGTCTCTGTGGCCACACTGCCTGTTCTTGCCTTTTCCTCCTCCAGGCTTTCCACCCACTTGCTGGCTTCTGTGGCAGGTCCTAGTTGGTCTCCTATGACGCAACACCTGTTCCTGGAGATGCTTTTTGGAGGCTGCACACAATGCCTAACTTCTAGCCACCTTTCTGATGAAAACTTGCCTCCAGCTGGCTATCACTTGAGGAGGCCACGACAGTGCTCTAAGAGGGTCTGGACAATCGGATTCTAGTCCTTCCCATAACTTGTTGGTTGACCTTGGACAAATTTCTTCACTTCATGGCCTATCTCTTCCTCCCATGCTTTTGTGTTAGCCTTTTGAAAGGAAGTGTGCAGACAGGGTCATCCCTGAGCAGCCCGGAGACCTGCGCCCACCCATTCCGGAGCGATGGGAGATGAAGACTGTCCAGCAAGGACACATACTGAAAGAAGGAGCTTTCCCAGAGGAATGGGTTGGATCAGAAAGGACTTTTGATAAACCCAGTCCTTAAGAAATTAAAGAGCAGAGAACAGAATCCTGTTGGGCTTTCATGTAGTCTCAGAAGTCAAGAACAAGACTGAAAGGGTCCTGATCGATTCTGGAGGCCCTGACACCCTCCACATTGATCAGCCTGGCCTATTCTCTCCATCAGGTGACTGTCAAGTTTTTAATCATTTAACAAATAGGTGTTAAGCAGATACAGGCCTTCAGGCTCAGGAGCCCCAAGGATGAAATGGGTACCTACCGTGCCATTGGCAGCACATGCTGCCAGAGTGGGTACCAGGAAGTGGGGCCTTCCTTGATTCATAGCTGAAAAGGCAAAGGTTTGCAGGGAAGGTGAGAAGTTCAGGCCATCCTAACTTTTCTAGGCCTTCTGGCTGATTTAGTGGCTGCTCAGCCTAAGAACACTCTCCGCCTGCACCTGCCACCTCACAACTTTTTTTAAGGCGCATGTCCTTGCAGCCTTGTTCTGGTTCAGCTCACTGAGCCCAGGGTGCTTGCTCTGCACCAAAGCTCCTGCCACCGAAACAGCAGGGCAGATGATCACGGTGACAGCCACGGGGTCCCCTAGGCAGGGAGGCTGACTGGTGCACAGCCAGATGATAAACTATACCCACGGTGCGTGGTGGGGCTAACTAGCTGCTGAGGGGCCTTTGTGGGTGTTCACTCAGAGTGTGGTCCTGATGCTCCAGGTCGCAACTCCCACCCGACCTGACTTGAGGAGTATGGAAGACTCTCTGTTGTCGGACCTGGCTGCCTTCTGAGGCGGGGGCACTGCTGGGCACACACAGGTATGTCCAAGGATGTTTTCCGTGCAGGACTGAACTGAGACTGAAGGAAGGGGACAGATTGGGAGGCAATGTGATAGGTCGCTGAGTGGAGTAAGGCGAGATGTGTGTGCGTAAACACACCTGTTCCGGGGGGACCAGGCAGTGCAGAGCCGACAAGGTAACTGGAACAAAGAAGGAAGACACTATTGTGTCAGTCAGAGAAAGCACAGCCTCTGACAAGTCAGCCAGCCTCTTGGGGTCAAAGCGCTGTTTTCGGGGGGCATGCACATGAAAGCACTCCGTGGCCTTCCGGGCTGCAAAGCAGTCATCCTTCTCCACTGGAGTGATCTGACCTCTCCCCTTCACCCTGGAGGACATTTGACGTCTGCAGACTTTTTTCCAAAGCATCAAGGACAGTGACTGGCAATAGTAGGTGCTCAATAAATTAAAAAGAAAAAAGCAGCATAGTAAAAGGAAGAAAAAAAAAGCCCACTCCCTCATCTGGCCTGTTTCCTCCACATCTCAAGGTTGCCTCTTCATCTAGACTTTCTATTAGGTTCTACACAGAGGGCCATAATGTGAGCAGAGGCTGCTTTGAAAGCACCTTTGACGGATCAGGGCTAGGACCAACCACGCCTGAGGACAGACAGACTAGGCAAGAGACTGGGAAGTTTTGCCAAATCTCAAGGGGAAGCCTCCCAGCACCATGCGGGAGTCCCAGGCTTCCTGTCCCGTGGGGCAGGATCCAGGGTGGCGGCAGCCCCAGGGGCTCAGCCCTTGGGCACCTCTGCTCCTAGGAAGTCAGCTTCCCAAGCAGCCACACCGGTTGTGGACACTCAACCTGCAGAAACCAGACTCAGAAAGTGGGCAGCTTGCTCGCGGTGGTGGGGTGGGGACAGCGAAGCCAGCCCCGCACTGAATGCTCTCATTCCTGTTCCTCCCCAGCCCTTCTGCGGCTACCAGCCTTGTGCAAGCTGCTGCAGAGGAACCAAGGGCACGATCCACCCTTGAACTTGCAATCCAACTGGGAAGGCCAGATGTACCCTTGAGATTTGTTGAGGGAATACTTCATGAAGTGAGTGCAAGCGCTGGAACAGAGGGCAGACGTGCCAAGAACTGAGGAGCCAAGAGGCAGAACAGAGTGGGCTTGTGCTCAGGCAGACAAAGGAACCTGAGGAGTCGCATTTTAGGACTTCAGAATGCCCAGCAATCTTTGGACTACTGTCTCTTCACAAGCACCTCAGGGAAGGAGCGGGCCCAAGGCAGTCTGGTCCAAACCTCCATACGGGAACGAGGAGGCTGGGACCGCGGGGGGAGGGGCCTCCCAGCAAGCACTTTCTCATTCCACTGCGCTCACCCCCACCCTCTGTTCCTCAGAAGGAAGTGAGCGGACCCCACCTTGGCACATGGAGAAACTGGGCCAGGAAGGAGGCTCAAAGCTGTAGTGACTTGGAACTTCCAATCCAGACCCTCCTCCACGTCAGGACAGGGACGGACCTAGGCCTGCTCTGGGGCAGGAGACCGGGAGAAGGACAGAGGCTGCTTCGGTCACAGAAGAGGCACTGGAAGCCCTCTGAGTCGCTTGGGAGCTGGCTCCTCCCCGGCCTCCTCCCGTCCCCAGAGTGATCCCCTCTCCTCATTGATGGTGATATCTTTCCCCCATTGCAATTTACCCGCCTTGTGTTCCACATGGTCAAGGTGACCGCTTGGAGCTGAGGTGCAGCCCCACCACATCCCTCAGTTTTCCATCTCTCCCTCCCTTCCCTTCCAGAATAAGCACGTGTCACATTGCCAGGCCTTGGTGCATAAGGAAGCACTTCCCAGAATGTGTTTAATCCTCACAAAAGCTCAGGGAGGTAGGTCAGGGTCTAACGTCAGGATGAACAGACGAGCCCTGGGAACCAGGTCCATCCACATCCCTGCCCCCACCCCATTCCCCCATCCCCCCATCCCCCCCCCCGCCCCCACTGGGTTCTTCTCCAATGACCACACTGTGCTGTCCACTTCCTGCTTCTCAAAGGACCTCTGGTTCACCACAGTGCAGCCAGGCCCCCCTCCTCACAGGTACCAGCCTCCTCACATCTGGGCCCTCCCCCAGGTGCTGCTGGTGCCCCAGGATTTTGCAGAAGGAAAGACACAGAACAGGAGTTTGGTTCGAAAAGTGAGAGGCTGAGCGGCCGAGCAGCCTGGTGCATTAATGGGATCACGGCAGTGGCTCTGACCCCCAGCACTCTCCCTGAGGGGTTCTGCTCGCAGAGCCTGCCACTCAACAGCTTCTCTGGTGTGTATTCACAGACTCTCTCCTCAGACACGCAAGTGGGGCGGGAGCAGTGTATGATTTTAGGCGGCTCTCTGCCCTGGCATTGAGGCCTTAGGCCCTTGGAGAGGCTGAGGGTCCTAAACACAGCCTGACTTTTGGCAGGGGCTAAGGCTGGTCTTTGGCTAAAATGTAACTAGAGAAGGGACCTAAGTCCTGGCTGGTGGAGGGGATTCTGGAGCACCTTGGGTGGAGGTGGAGGTGGGGAGGGCGAGTGCTCCTGTCCAGCGGGCCCAGCCCCCACACCACTGGAATCTACACCTTGGCCAGGCTCTCTCCCTGCCTTGGGCTGCAAATCAAGGCACATTAAGGGGAGGGAGTGGTCCCAGGGAAAGGCACGAGAAGAAACCTGTAATGGCTTGCAGCAGGCAACAGCCACGGAGGCCTGGACCCCCAGGGCAGAGAGTGCCCAGACGGGGCAGAGTAAGGGCAAGAAAGGAGACCTCAGGACAAGGGCTAGTCGGCAGGGTCAAGTTCTCCCACTGTCTCCCAGTGGGAGAGCTTCCCCTCGATCCATTCAGAGTCCAGTGCAGGAGCCTGCTGGCACCTACCGAAGGCCACACGAGCCAGCAGACTGGCTGACCTGGCATCTTCTACATTCAGTTCAGAGGCTAGAGCAAGACTGGGTCCCTGGCTCAGAGCCCTGTCTTCTTCCCTTTTATTCCACCGAACCTCGGGGTTGGCGGTGGGGGCGGGGGAGGGGGGGAGTGTAGAAGCACCAGGAAGCTCAGGGAAGGAGAAGTCAGGGGCTGGGGCTGCCCTGGAGACCCTGCCACACTAAGGTATAAGATATGGGCTCACCCCATGGGGCCCCTGCAGGGCGAGGCTGGCCCAGTGAGCGGGGGGTCGGGCATAAAAGAGTGGACACCAGTCAAGCTTCCACTGCATGTAAACAAGAAGGCGCAACCCCTACCCAGCTACCGACAGCCTTGTGGAGACGTAGGACTGCCTTGGGCAGCCCCCCGCATCTGGGATTCAGGGTCCTTGAGGCCAGGATGGAGGCTGCTGCGCAGGACAGTGGGGGTCCGATGTGCAAACTGGTGCAGAGTTTGACCTGTGTTCTCCACAGGACAGGACAGCGGGGCACCCACAGGTCCTGCCACCACTGGCCTGCGGCTCAGGAAATCACACAGTTGCTGGTCTTGGCAGGACTGGGGCTTGTTTTACCTGCGGAGAAAAGGGACACAGGCAGGGAAGGGTGTGAGTGAAGGGTTCAGCGGACTTGCCTCCAGCCCCTCCTGTGCTCGCGCACTGCCCACACCTCAGTGGCCACGACCACGGGCTCAGGGAGGCGGTTTTCACAAGCAGGATGGAGGGAATACATTTCACCGAAAGGATGGGGAGAAAGGGCTGTGTCCCTGCAGGCCAGAGAAGCACAGGCCTCCTCTTCCCAGGCCCCTTCCATACACTCCCACTTCTTTATAATCCCCAGCAGAGATGAGTGGCTTCTTCAGCTGGATTCCTGCTCTGGAGGCAGACGCTGATGCCTCCGGGCCTGCCTGCTATCCACGCTCTCATGGGTGGAAGCTCTGAGCTACGTCCCGCCAGCTCCTTTCTGCACTGGAAGGGCCAGCCGTCTCCCCGATGCTCACTCCGCCTTCCCATACCACTTCAGCTGTGAATTTAATGAAGGCGGCGGCTGCCTCTTCTCCTGGGCCATGAGCGAGAGAGACACTGGACAGGCCCTAGCGGGATCCCTCTCTGCTGCTCTGCTCCATTTAGCCATTCCTTGGGACTTTCTCCAAGTCCAACTGAGCTCCTTGGAGACTGTGCTGACAGCATTTAGAGCCTAGAGGAGGTGGGAGGAGAGCCAATGATGGTGCCCACTCCCTCCCCAAGGGCTCCTAGGGTCAAGAAGCTCGGCCATCTTCCCTGGCGGTGCAGAGGCTGCCCCAGTCCCCTCACTGCTGCAATGGACATGTTGTCCCCGCTTCCTCTCCTCAGGGGCTCCTCTCATTTGCTTGGCTTACTGAGCAGATGCCAAGCTCCTCCATGGAGGCAGCAGCAGTTTGGAGGCAGGTAAATGAAACAAGCTCCGGATCAGGAGTGGGATAGGCAGGGGTGCGGAGCAGCCGGCATCCTGAGCCGGCACGGCCCGGAGGGCAGGAATGCCCACTCTCGAGCTCGCTTGATAAGGCTGGATGAAAGCCTGGGGAGACCCTCTACACCGGGAATGCATTTTCACGCCACAGACAGAGAAGGCGTTTCGGCAAAAATTCTTTGTGCCCCATCGTTCCTGCAGTGCGCGGGGGACTGGGAGCCCGTCACAAGCAGGCATTCGGCAAGACTCTGAGGAGAATCAGACCTGCTTTGGTGAATAGGGAAGAATCCATGAACGGCCACATTTTTTTGCCGTAGCATGGATGCCCGGAGGAGGCTCATGAGAGAAAGCCACACTTCAAAGGGAGGTCACAGTGGAGTGAGCCTGCAATCACTCCACTGGGGTGGGAAGTAGGAGTCAGTGCGAAGGAAGGGCTGAAGGGGGCACAAGGCCTGGGGGAAGGAGCGGGGGAGGTAGGCGGGGACACTGATGCGGGTACCTGACTCGGACAAGGGGTTCTACCTTCCTTCAGGTTTCAGGGCTGCACCTTGCCCTATTCTGGAATATTCTTCCCCTGGAAGTCCAACTGGCTCTCTCCCTCCCTCCATTCAAGTCTCTGCCCAAATGCCCCTTTGTCAGAGGCCTTTCCCGATCACCCTTCATCAAAGGGTCATTGCCCTCCCCGCCCTCTCTCTGCAGTATGGGGTTCATGCCATAAGGGCAGAGACTTTGCTTTCGTTCACTGCTGGATCAGGAACTTAGAGCAGTGCCTGGCGCGGAGCAGACTTTGCATAGATGCACATTCGTTGAGTTAAATGAAAGACCAGGCAGCGGCAGGCCGCTCGAGGTTTATACCAATACCAACAACAGGAAGTGCAACCTTGGCATCAATAGAGGTGATGTCTGTGCCCTCACCTCACTCACCTAGATGTCGATGCAAGCCCTGGCTAGGCCCAAGAGCAACCAGAATGGCAGCGGCGTTGTGACACCTGCCTCTCCCCTAGCGCCGTTCCCTTGAAGGAGGCTCCCTTGGCGCCCCCTCCCCCCCAACCTGTGCTGTGTGTCCTGGACCCTGGCTCAGACGTAGAACCCAGGACTGCAGCTGGAGTCAGGACCCATCCTCCTCAGGAATGACCGTGAATTTTTAAATTCTGCTTTGACAAGATAGCTCGAGTCAACTTAGCCAGGAACTGGGGACCCATAGGTTCCTTATGGAACTCTGAACCTCAGAAGCATGTCCCCAATCTTCCATCCCAGATAGGAGAGAGATACGAGACCTCCAGCTCCCAGGGATGACAGAGGTGAGCCTAAAGTCCCCAAATCCAGGAACCGAGCAGCCATATCACCAGAAGCCAGGCCATGCACGAATCAGGGGAACCCAAGAGAGTTCTGGAAAGGGAACTGCCTCAAAGAACACAGGGAAGAAAGGTGTGGGCCCTGAGGACCTTGGAAGGCGTCGGCGTAGAGGACCACTGTCCTCTCCCTCTGCTGGTGGGACGCCCTGGGAGAGGCAGTCATCCGGTCTGGCTTCTGGCCCCTCCTGTTTCTAAAGACATAGGGAAATGCTGCCAACTCTAACCCTCTGGGCACAGGCTTCATGCTTCATACTGGGTCCTGGGTGGCAGGAGGCCACGCCGACCTTTTCTCACTCTGGGACCGTGGACACAGGGCTCGCCTCTTGTCTGTGAAGTGATGTCACCAGGCAGGAAGGTTATGAGTTCTGTGTGGAAAGCACTTAGCGTCACCTCCACCCACCACCGGTGCTCAGCGCAAGTCCGCCTTTCTTCCCTCTCTTAATGGCGTTCCAGAGTGTTGGCCATTTCTCAGTGACTTCCCTGGGGGAGCTGGGAGGGGCTTCAGGATGTCAGCTGGAACCTCCTTCCCCAGCCCGAGGCAGGACCTTGTCCCAGTGTCACAGGGAAACACTCGGGCACTTGTTTAAAACTCAGATCCCAGAGCCCAGCCCAGAGCCACAGAGCCCTCCCTGCATTTTAACAAGGCTCTTCCGCGACGCCATCCCCTGGAGAAGGGAGTTCTACCCCAGAGAGCAGGTCTGGCGCTGCGGGACGGACTCTCCGCCAAGGTGCAGAGCTGCTGAGTGCAGCTGCAGCAGGAGCAAGTTCTCAGTGCAGGGAAAAACCAGAAGGAAAAGGTGCTCAGCTTCGGCCAGTAGAGGGGGCTGTGGGCCTTCACACCACTAGGTAGCACCACCCACCCCACCCCCGCAACCCCAGACCTGTAGGAAGGGATTTCTGAAGGTCCTCCCAAAGACTACACTTGGATTTACAAAATTCGCATGTTTCACAGCTATATACTTCCTATCAGGCAATTTTACAGGCTGCCCGTGCTTAGCTTTTCTGTTTCTTTTTCACCCACCCTGTCACCAGCCCATGCTCTCTCCCTTGCCGAGAAGGCAGCAGAGACGGGAAGGGCTGGGTCAGAATCAGAGAGCTCAAAGGGACCTTGGGACCCCTCCCTGGCTCAACCCCGCTCTTCTGGACCAGGAAATGGCCCCGGGGGGTGAAAGGGTACGTCCAGCAGGTGGGGAGCAAGAGCATGTCCCTCGGCGGGGGCCCTCAGGTAGCAGCGAAGTGATTTCCTCCCAGCTGACCATTCCAAGTGCACCAGGATTACTAGTGCCAACCCTCGTGTGTGTGTGTGGTGTAGGGGGGGGTCCCCATGCTGTCAGGAGCCTGACCCTCCGGCACACAGAGTCCCAGCGACCCAGCTCCTAGGGACTGAGAGAAGGCACGAAGGCAGCCCAGCTGGGGCAGAGGAGCTCCTGCTTCCTGCTCTGCCTCTGAGGGAAGGAAGCAGCAGGGAGAGACAAGGTCTCGTTAGGGGCCGGAATGTCAGGCCCTCAGGTAGTGGATGCTCGCCCAGGTGGGCAGAGCCGTGCTGGACGAGGTGACTCTGTTTCTTCTAAAGAATGAAGAGGAATAGTGTGATATTGTGGGGCACCCTTTATGTGACTCTTGAGTTTGCTGTCCCCTCTCCCTCTTTTCTCCTTCTCTCTCTGAGTGTCGCACTCTGTCCTGGTGGCAGGCCCTCAGGAGTCCAGGGCGCAGTCCAGGTCTGCTGGACTGGCTGCTGAGCACCGTGTGAGTGGTGCAACTGAGCAGAGATTGTTCAAGACATCCACGCAGGGAACAGATGCTGAGAGACTCGTGAAAGGCAGCAAGAAGGGACAAGACAATGGGCCTTTCGTTTCTATGGAAACAGCATCTCAGGGTGAGGGGCTGAAGGAAGAAAAAGCTTCCTCTTCACCTCCATCAGGACTTGAGAAATGGCCCCTTTTGTGGTTGGGCCTGCCCCTCCCCCTCCCCTCCCTGCCAGGTGTTCACCATGGCAACCCTGCCTCCAAAAAGAGGTGCAAAGCAGCCGCAGCATCTGGTGTTGGGGGAGCCAGGGAGCCCAGGGGAAACGGGACTGGGCCGGTCACCCCCTGTCCTGACAGGACACGAGTCCTCACCCCAGCACTACTTACAGTGCCTGGGGACCCATAAATTCACCTCTCCAAGCCTCCACCTGCCACCACCGAGGTTGTCGTGAGGGCCGAGTGAGAGAGAAAGCGCCTAGTGACGGAGCTCCGGAAACACTTCTTGACCAAACAGTGGCACAGCACTGGTGCTGCTGCGGCGCCCACATTCACCGCAACTCCCAAGCCAGCCCTAACGTAAGCAGCCCAGAGTACGTCAGGCTCTGCAGCGGGGCTGTGGAGGGAGCGGAGGGGAAGAAGGTGAAGAATCTTGCACTGAAGCCACTTCCTGTTACATCAAAGCTGGGGCTGTGGGTGATGCAGGAGTCCTGGAAGGGCTCAGGTTGCCCAGGGCACGACCTCAGGGCCTGCCATCATTACCTGGCTGGCCAGGGAGCCGGGGCTCACCACAGCAAGGCCCCACAGCCACAGAGGGAGAGATCCCCACATGGAAACCTTTCAGACTGGGAGATGCCAACATGAGAAAAGGCAGCAGCAGTAGTCCTGGGTATCACTGCCAGTCTCTGGAAAGGCCACACTGGAAACTGCTCCGGAGAAAGACAGAAAGGCCAAGACCTCTAGGGGGTCCCAGAAAAATAGCCAGAAAGATATCACTATCAGGAACAATCTCTCCCGGAGGTAAGCAGCAAGGCAAACACCACTTATCAAATAAACACAGGGAGGAACCTCGGCAAACTATTTACAACAGAAATGAGGAAAGTGGGTCAGGGCGTGGGTGGAGCACAGGTGAGGGTGGGGTGTGTTTGATCAGGTTAGATCCCCACGACAAGGAACAGGCTTTGCTAGATTGAGCCCGAGGCTCAGCTGTGCAGGGCCTCTGTGGCTTCATTTACAAAGGAGAGACTTTCCAAGCCTCTAGGTCAGACTACTCCATGCCCAGCACTGTCCTAGCACCTTATATCCTCGGAACAGCTGAGCAAGGCGAGCATCATTCTCCTCGTTTAGAGAAGAGGAAACAGAAACTCAGACCTGCAGGGGCTGGCCCAAGGCCACAGGGTAGATGAAAGTCAGAGCAGCGTGGGCAGTGAGGACTGTCTGAACCCAGACCTCGGCGCTCTCCGTGCCAGCAAGCTGCCTTTCTGCAGTTACGAGGCCAAGCTGTTCAGCGAGGGCCGAGGCGAGGGCAGCCCTGGCCCGAGCTGGGGGGCTCACCTGAGGCGCTGGTACTGCAGCTGTCATTGGGCCTCTTTCCCGTCATAAACGCCTCTTCGGCGAAGGTCTCGGTGGAGAGGGAGCTGGACATGCCGTTGGGTGCTAAAGGCCTCTTGGTCCGGCGACTGAAGACCCTGTAGCTAAAGCGCTTGGCCGCCTTGGCTGGGGTGGCCTCCCCATTGGCAGCTTCTCCCTTGCCATTCTGGGCAAGCTCCCTGCGGGGTTTGAGGTCCACGTGCAGGTAAGAGACCACCCTGCCATCCTTCTGACGCAGCTCTCCCAAGGGTATGGGTTCCACAGCGGGTAGCACCTGCTCCAGCGTGAACAAGTCATTCAGGAAGATCTCCAGCCGCCGGGCTGACTCGCCTCTGCTGCCCTCCTCCTGCCCCTCTGGGTCGGCGCCCGCCTCCCGCTGCCTCTGGGCGGCCCAGCGCATCATCTCCCCCGGGGGCTGGCGGCTGCCGGACACCAGGGCGTACTTGGGGTTGATGAGTTTACGAGCCACAGTGGAGGTAAGGCCCATCCTGCCTGCACCTCCTGCCAGGCCCAGCAGCTGGTACAAGTTCACCTCCTCGGAGATGGCGTACAGTTCTCGGAACTCCACATCGAAGGGCTCCACATTCTGCCCCGTCAGGAGGAGGAGGAGGTTCCTGTCCATGTAGGAGGAACTCCAGGTGAACCTGGGAACGTGGGGACAGAAAAGCAAGACTCAGGCGCCAGGCCAGTGACTTTGCTGTGCCAGCAGGCCCTGGGCAAGCCCATCTCAACGCCCCGCTGTCCCCCACGCCAGCCTGACTTACCACCGAGGTGGGACGCCTTGGTCCCTGGAGGAAGGCACTGCTAGGCCTTCGCATTGGGGTGCTGTCCCTCCACTGACCCAACCCCCCCTTATCTCCAGGTCTTGGCCTCAATTGCAGAAAGCAGGCAGTGGGTGCCAGGCAAGGACATGGGAAGTCAGGCCTGGGTTCAAGCCTGGTTCCTACCCTGTGCGTCTTGCACAAGGCGGCCCCAGGCACACAGTCACAGAGCCACGGTGAGGCTCGCGGGAGGCAGCACGTGTAACAAAATATTCAGCTCAGGAGCTGGCACAGTGCACACACTTAATAAGCAGTCACTGCAGCTGCTACTATCATTAGTATCATCCCGTTCCTTACTGGTTCTGTGCTGGATTTTTAGAGCACGGAGTGTCTGCAAAACCCCTTATTTTAACCAGGTAAGAGGACTTAACATCACTTATAACTGTGTCAGGTGCCCAGGTCTCTTTTCTGCACCTAGATTTTCATTGACATGGAGGGAAGACACCTGCTCAGGTACAGCCTCTCGTGTTCTCCTAACTTACTTCTGAGTCAGAATTTGGGAGACATTCCTTCCACGCTGCACCCTCAAATTGCCTTCCCAAATCGGGTCCATTCTGCTTCCTGCTTGTCCCACCTAACAACTAGCCTCAAAATGCAACCGTTTGCCCTGACCCATGTGGCTCCGTTGGTTGAACTCCGTCCTGCAAACCGAAAGGCTGCCGGTTCTATCCCCAGTCAGGGCACATGCTTGGGTTACAGGTTCAGTTTCCAGTCAGCGTGTGTACAGAAGGCAGCCAGTCGATGCTTCTCTCTCACACCAATGTTTCACTCCCTCTCTTTCTCCCTCCCTTTCCCTCTCAAGTCAAAAATAAAATAAAATGAAATAAACCCAACTATTTGCTGTGGACCATGAAAAGAATGCGCTTAATGTTCAATAAGAGTTGACCCTCTTTCTGGAATAATCCAGTGGCCACAAAGTTTGAGGGAAGGGACTGGCCAGGAGGTTCTTCTTTGCCATCAGGTCAGACAATACCTCTTAAACCCATGACCATAGAGGTTCTAGCCCAGAATTTTCCAGAATATGGACATTTCTTACAATGAGTAAAGGCCTTGCAGGCCCTTCTCTGACCTGGTCCAACTCACCTGTAAGATCCTGTGGCTACTTTTTCACCATCTACCATTAAGAACTTGGATGATAAGGTCCCCCTGATCTTCCCCATGGGCATGTAGAAGCCAACGCCTGTCACAGAACGGACACGGATGTTCTGTTGAGAAGAGAAGAAAGGTGCTGTCACCCAGGTTGGGGCCTGCAAGGCTCTGAGCCAGGTCTTTGCTGGGGCCAAGAAGGAGCCCTCTTGTCCCGGGGCCCTGCCTAGTGGCTCCCGTCTGCACCAAGCTCTGCTTCCCTTACAGGTGGTGCCCCATTGAGGGAGCAGGAGGAAGTCAGCAAATCTTGCTTTGGGAGTGGATAAGCTCAGAGTGGTTCCTGCCTGTTCCCAAAGCTCCCCAGAAGAGAAACACAGCCCTAGCTTTGACCTTGGACTACAGGCTGACCACCCCAGGACTGGGTCAGATCTTCCTCCTTAGCCTCAGCAGCTCTGTATGCAATTTAGGGTTATCAGTGAATGAGCCAAGGGTTTGGACAGAAACGGTTGAGACGCTGATGTTCATCGGAGGCCCTGAACTGGAGAAGAGGCAGAGAAAGGGGCAGGGGTGGTCTCTGTCTCAACTCCCGCTCCCCGCAGCCCCCACAGTGGTACAACTCACCCGAATACGGAAGTCAGCGAGCTCCAGGCCCTGACACATCTCCAGGAAACACGCCACACCTGCCTCATCGAGGATGATGTACACGGGGACCCGGCGCTTAAAGGCAGCATCCACAATGTCTTGGAAGATATCGCCGTCTGTGAAGAGGTCCATGACCACGGCGATAACCTGGGTGGGGAAGGGCACTGGTGAGGCACGTGGTGACTACACACCTACAGGCACACACCTTGGCCCACAGGGGACCAGCTGGGCCTGGGGTAACTGGTGGCCAAGAGTCAAAAAGCCCATCTGCACCTCTCCCGCGTTCTTCACATCCTCACCCACATCAGAGCACGTCTGAGCCCAGGAGACGGGTTTTCTGCTCTGGGAAACGCCTGGGGGTTCGGGCCATCCCTGACAAACCCCAGCACTCCACCCGAAGGGTTCTCCAGCGGCTCTTCAGAAGCCGTATCAGGGGAGATCTAGAGGCAGAGGACAGCTGCTCAGGGTGCCCTGTGGAGACAAGCAGCCTCAGGAAGCCATGATCCCTGAGAGGCACGGAATGGACTCATTCCCACAGGCTGCAGATCTGCTCCAACACCACTCTCTCTGCAGGCGCTCTGAGCCCCCTGCAGCCTCCCTGAGGGCAGAGCCGAGGGAGAAGCCTGCGCTTCCCCCGTCGGGCAAGGGCCCGTCGGGCAGAGTGCCAGTGGGCTTGGACTCCGCTGGCCTCCAGGTGTCCAGGCCATCCCACTCCGTCCTCAAATCAAGGTCACTGCCTAGCGTAGGACCCTTGCTTTCCAAACGTCAGTCCTGATTATCCATGCTGGAAAGTGAGGTCTGCCTGACCTCAGCTTCCTCCACTTTCCCACACAACGCCCCTGCCAGGCCCAGCTCCAGTGCAAGGGTTTTCTCATTGGGCCCAAGCGCTGCGCACAAGATACAGAAGAAAGGGCAGGCCTCGGGGTCAGAGAGATCTGGTGACGTGACCTTTCCACTTACGTGACCTTAGGCAAGTCACTCAATCTTGACTAGCCTCCTTATCTGCAAAGTGGAATGCCCAGTACTTTTACCATTAAGATCGCAGATAAAGTCTGTGAAGCCTCCTAGCAGTGCCTGGAATGGTGTGAGTCCTCCACAACCGGTGGCTGCTGTGTGCCTGAGGCATCTGCTAGTCCTTGGAACTGAAAGCCTGAACTCTGAAGTCAGACAGACCAGGCCTGGGACCAACTCACTGCTGACTTCTCAGAGCTGTTGTTTCCTTGGCAGCAAAATGGAGCTAGTAGACGCACCTCTCTCAGAGGGCTGTCGCGAGGGCTCAGATGGATAAACTGTGAAAGCACTTAGCACAGTGCCTGGCACGGGGTAAACTCGGTATGTGGTACCCTGCTTGCCATCACCACCACCTTCATCGTGACCTTCGCACGTGTGCCGTGCCATTACTCCTGCCTCTAAAGAACCACCCTCAACACTGTTCACACACTATTATTTAAGGCTCTTCTTAGCTCCTACATTTCATACTCAATCATTCATACAAATAACATTTACTGAGCTGCCCGGTCAGAGGGAGGATCCAAAGACAAGCTATACTCCTTAACTTGAAGGGATTGTCCAGGTGGAGCAATAAGGCACTTGCAGGAAATAAATAAGACACAAGTTAAAATGAAATAGATGTCTCTAAGAGATGCACAAATGGCATGTGGTGTGAACTCAGGGTGGGGGAGTGCGAAGAGCAGGAGGGATGGAGGGAGAGAGATCGATTACTCCCAGCGAGGGGAGTACAAGAAAGGCTGCAGTGAGGAAGCTGTGACCCGAAGAATGGGCGACCTGGGGCACCACGAGAAGTGAGCAGGGAGGGAAGCGGAGCAGGGAAGCAGGCAGGGCTGCCGTGCATGGGCACGCAGGCTGTGCACTGCTCATGGGCACTGGGCTGAGGGGGTGAGTGGAAGCTGTGCCTGCCTGAGGAAGGGACACCTTTCTAACCTGCACACAGGTGCCACATGGGTGGGCACTGAGGAAGTGGGCATTTCAGGCCCAGAAAACAGCAAGAAGGCCCTGAGGACAGGCATTAACATGCACCGAACACTTTTACCGTGCCTCACGTTGTTCCAGGGGCTTTAGGTAAATGTTCTAATTTGATCGACACAATGACTGCAATTCCCATTTTACAGATGAGGATGTAAATGCAAAGGGGCAAAGTCATGTGTCCAAGGTCACACAACGTATAGCAGAACAGGGACTTGAACTCAGGTCTGACTGACTTCACAATCTTCATTTCACTGTACCATACTGGCTCACAGAGATGGGACCGCTGTAACATCAGAAAAAACCCAAACAAAAAACTCTTAAAAAACTGACTTTTTAAAAAGACTAAACAATGAGACAAACTTCTAGCAAGACTGACAAAAATAGAGGATGTGCAAATAAAATACTGAGTAAAAAGAAGAAATACCTACAGACATATTTACTTTTTAAGAACTTCTTACTTTTTCAGAAATAGTAAAAATGGTAAAATGCATTTATACATTGATGAATTTGAAAATAAGAATGACATGGATAGTCATTAAAAGTGAACTAAACATAATGCAGCATAATCAAGCACAGTGTGTCTCAGGAATGTAAGAATGGTTCAATATCAGAAAATGTATCATTTTAATTTACCACATTTATGGTGTCAAGGAGAGAACAATTATACATTGTCTTAATAAGTTTTAAAAAGTATTTGATAACACTACATCTCTATTTATGATTAAAATTCTAAAAAAACTAGGAATAGAAGGGACCTTAACAGAGAAACTTTAGATGCAATCCCTTTAAGTATCAAGCAAGTCCAAGGTGCTGCCATCACTACTATTTAGCAAAGGATTGGAAGTCCTAACCAGAGCAATATGACAAGAAAAGGAGTAAGAGCTAGAAGGATTAGAAGAGATAAAACTACCAGTATTTAGAGATGAAACTTTTATAGAAAACCCAGTACAATGCAGGAAAAAACTATTAAAATTAATAGGAGACTTCAGTAAGATTGCCAGATATAAGAAAAACTTACAAAAACTGATAGCGTTCTTCTACTACAGAAAAACCAACTGAAAAAGAAAAGAAAGAAAGAAAAGAGATCCATTCAAAACTGCTACTTAAGCACATAGTATTTAGGAATTAGTATCTTTATGGAGAAACGTATTAAACTCTATTAAAAAACCTTTAACTAAACTCTATCACAAAACAAATAAGTGAATAAAAGAAGAGGTAAATCATGTGCATGGTGAATATGAGCTGACATTTTAAAAATCCAATTCTCCCATATTTATAAAATCCAATGCAATTTCAATCAAAGTTCAGTAAATATTTTTGAGGAACCCAAACACTTGTGAGATGTGAGGAAGACTAAAGATTTTGAAAAAGGAAAGTCAATTTTGAAAAAGAAAAGCTAAAAGGGGACACTTGTCCTACCAGACAGTAAGACACGCTGCAGAGCCATGGCAGTGAGCACTGGCATTGAGGTGGGAAGGAGCGGACGGGCAGGCTCATGGAGCAGAAACATGCAGGTACCTGCACACACGCACAGCACTTTAAGACACACAGAGGTAGAATCGCAACTCAGTGGAGAAAGGATCCTGTTCAGTAGATGCTACTGGGAAAAGTGGCTTACTACATAGAGAAAAATAAAGTGGATCCCTACAAGAAAGGCTACCTCACACCATAGAGAAAGGGGAATTTCAGGGAGGCTAAATACCTAAATGTGAAAGATAAAACTAATAAGGGAACTGATGAAATGTAGGCAAACATCTTCATGGCATAGGTAAGAAGGATCTTAAGATTCCAAAAGCATAAGTCATAAGGCAAATAAAATTTTAAAAAGATGCCTTCCACAACCGAGGGATTTTCTGTTTAATGAATGATATCATAGACAAAGGTAACTGAAGGCTGACAGGGAGTGGTATCTACAATGTCTACAACCAAAAGGAATTAATAATATACAAGGGATCTCTGCAAGTTTTTTTTTTTTTAATTTATTGATTGATTTTAGAGAGAGAGGAAGGGAAGAGGGAGACAGGGAAACACTGATTCGTTGTTCCACTTATTTATGCATTCATTGGTTGATTCTTGTACGTGCCCTCCCTGGGGATTGAACCCGTGACTCTGACGTATTGAGATGACACTCTAAACAGCTGAGTTACCCTGCCAGGGCTGGGATCCCTGCACATGGGCAAGAAAAAGACAGGAAATTAATTAGAAAAATGGACAAAGGATATGAATCAGCAATTCCCAGAGGAGATACCTGAATAGCTAATAAGTATATAAAGAGAAGCAGACCTCATTAGCAATCAGAAAAATTCAAATTAAAGCAAAGAAATGAAAGGGGCCCTCATTTACTGCTGGTGGGAAGGGAAACCGGTGCAGTTATTCCCTAGAGCAAGGGAGAGATCTTAGTGGATTTAAGGATATGCGTAACTACAGTCAGCAATGCCACTCTTGGCCCTGCACCCAGGGAACCTCTTGGATCTTTTCACAGGTCTGTGAAGGGGCAGGAACAAAGACATTCGCTGCAGCTTTCTTCAGGCTAGCAAACAGCTGTCAACGACTTAGAAGCGAATCTCTAGAAGAATGTATACAGTCAAAGTGAGGAACATACAGGACAAAGTAGCATACAGGAGCAATGAACTAGTTCTACGTACAGAACTTGAATAGTTTTCTTTAAAATGGATGGTTTGATTTAAAATGCTAGAGGACAAAGACCTACAGCCTAATACTATTCATATAAATAACTGCATGCTTTTCAAGGATACAGACATGTCCAAGGACATATGCTAAATACATCAAGGATGGCTGCCTATGGAAGGAGACAGGAATGGGAGGGAAGGAGCAAGTAAGACAAGAGGGGTCCTTCTATGGGTTGACGATGGCAGCGGAGCAGGAGTCGAGGTTCACAACCAGCTCGGCATGGGAGGTCCAAAGCAACAAACACAAATAAGCAAAAACAAACAGTTGGCCTGGAACAGTTCAGGTGAGTACAGCAGGCCAGGTGGGGCTTCAGTACAGTGGGTTTTAACAAGACACTTCGGGCTTCCCACAGTCTTGGAGGGTTCCCGATGTCTTAACTCCCAAGGCCAGGGTCCGTCGTTTGCTCATTTCCGAACTCTCCACAGTGCCCAGCTTCAAGTCGACTCTCAATACATCACTAAGGGTTGCCTGACCGGCTCATTGTGCTGCTGGATTTTATTCCGTGATTGAAAGAAAAGACCGACAGGGAGCCGGCTGCCCCGCCCCCGCCTGCGCAGGCTGTGCTGTGAGAGGATCACAGACGGGAGAGAGAATCCCAGGGCCCGGCTCTCAGGAGGCTGGGTCTGCGGTGCCCTGGTGGAGTCGGCCATCTGTGTCACTACCAATTAAACAGTGAACTATCTGTAGTAGGGAAAAAATCAATTGCTCGCTGACTCCTGCAATCTCGTTGTGGAGAGGAGGTGATAATTACCCTCTGCTTTGGTCTCCCAGGGCCCCTCTTGACATCCAGCTCCACAGCATCAGGCCTGGGAAAACCAGCTCCCCACTCCCTCTGCCCAGGGCCTTCAATGTGCCACGTGACCCTCCGAGCCAAACCTAACTTCAAGGCTGCTGGTGTCTGTGGAAAATCGGGTTTTCAAAGAAGGATGTCACAGGCTTAGGACCAGGGGAGACGGATTTCATCAGGAGAAAACAGTCACCCCTTTCCCCAGGCGGGCTCGCAGCATCCTTTCCTGGTCACCCACTGATGTGCTGTATGGGGACAGAGGTTAATTCCAGGTGGCAGGAGTTTTCAGAAGCTGTCGCAGGTGCTCGCAAAGAGGCTCTGATGCTGTCATTTCTCATAGGGTGTCTGCTTTGAAATTCTGTCACAGTGGGGCAGCGGGAGAGCAGGGTGGGCTAGGGACCCTCAGAAGTCCCCTCTATCTGTCATTCACCTTTAATTAAACTGCCAGCTTTGCAGGTTCTCTTTCTCCACTCCTTAATTACCATCAGATAATAAAGATAAGAAAAAGGACTCCACCTTCCCCTACGCGTCCCATGGCTCAAGACAGCCAGTGCCTGGCACCCCTGGTGTGTTCAGATGATCCAGGCCAAACCTCAGGGCCCGCAGGCACCTGCAAAATCAGCATCCTCTCAGTCCCCCGCAGTCCAGCAGGTCCCTGGCCTTCGAGTCCAGCAGGTCCCTCTGGCTCCATGCACATCCTCCGGGGCAACTCCTTCCTGTTCCCACAGGACCACTGCTATATCTCGGCCCGCCCCTCCCCCGCCGCACTTCTTACTGAACTTCTGGAATAGCTTCCTCGCTAGTCTCCCCTTCCTGCTCCATCTTTGTGCTCCAATTCATTTTCCACAGCAGTGATCCCACCAAAACAAGAAACTGAAGAACCCCTGGGTCCCACGGCCCTCAAGGGAGGTCCAAACCCTTAACTTGGCATTGGAAGGGCCTCCTCTGCCCTTGTCTGCGGCCATGCAGATGACCTGCAGTTACCCTATCACAGGATTTCTCAGCAGTATTGACCCTTTGGGGCCAGTAATTTTTGTCGTGAGGGGCTGTTCTGGGCATTGCAGGATGTTAGCGGCATGCTAGTAGCAACATCCCAAATGGTGACAACTCCCAAAAATGTGTGTAGACATTACTAAATGTTTCCTGGGGACAAAAATCGCAGCATCTCCCCCCCCCACCACCACCAACATCTTTGAGAGCCGCTACACATATTAGGCAGTTGCAAGCCGTTCTGTTCCTACCCCTTCCACACCCCTGGGAAACACCTATGCATCTCAGCCAAGAACTTCCTGAACTTCTACCTCCAATAACGCTCCTGCGCCCTGCCCACACTGTCTTCCAGGCAAATAACAGAGCTCCCCGACTCCGCAGTGTAACTTCTGCAGAATGGCTCTGTCCCTTATGGGGCTGTGGGCTCCTGGGTGGCAGGGATCATCCGGTTTCTCTCAGAATCTCTGCCTTTCAGGGACACCTTTGTAGGGTCATTAAACTTACTTGCTACAGGGGCAGGGTGCTAATTCCACACCGGGCACACCCCAAGTCCGTTCTCCATGTCTGTGGAATGAATGTCTAAACGGAGGTTGTTTCGCGCCTATTGTTTTATTTGTAGGGTATAGATATAGGTTTGCAGTTATCTCTTTTATTTCATGAGTGACAAGGCACTGGGGAGGAGAGAGAAAAGCGTGCTGAGCAAGATGCCGGGTTAAACTGTCTTGCTGGAAGGCAGAGTTGAAGTTCTTTCTCAAGGGCGCAGAGAAGGGAAATGAAGTTGGTGCCTTTCAGGACTGCTGCCTGAGCCCACAGCTCTGGGATCTGGCCTCTCCGCCTCTGCTCCACCCACCTAAGATGACATTGAAGGAGCAGCCAGCTGTGAGTGAGGACGGTACTTCACCAAGGGGGAGCAGTCCACACCAGGGACAACAGGCCGGGAGGCAGGGCTGCCACTCGCACACAGAGCAAGTAAGCGCCTTTGTGCAGATTACAGAAGGACACTGTCCTCTCTGCGATGGAACGCCAGCCAGGGGGTAGAGCATGGGCTGCAAGGTGGCGCCGCAAAGCCCCTCAGCTGGGCCCACCTGAACTTGGCCCTCTACTGAAGGACATTCCAGATGTGCAGAATCTCACAGCTGGGAGCAGACTTAGCTAGAGCCTAGTCTGGAGGTTAAGTTCCCCATTGGGGTCTTGGCAGAGGTGGGACTAAAGCCGGGCTTCTGACCTGAGTCCAAGCTATCACCCCCAGAGAATGGGGTCACAGCAGGCTCTGGGGTCAGGTGTACTCTGGCCAGGACCCCAGGCCACCTCTGGTCACACAAAGCCAAGATGCACTGGTACAACTGCACTGTACCGCCCTCTCCCTCACTGCTTTCCCGGCCCCGCTGATGTGGAACTCTAGGTACTGTGGCGGGTGTGGCTGCTGTTCTGGCAAAGATCCACCCCCTTTTCACTCAGCTGCATGGTGGGGAAAAGCGAGAGGTCACAGGCCAAGCCTGCTCATTGCAGGGGTGTGCTGTGACGGTCACTTCTTCCTGGGGAGGAAATGAGCCAATCGAGGCACGCCCTGGCTTTCCCACTGGTGACCCATGTGAGCCTGGGGCCTAACTGACCCCCCCATGCCTCCCCAGCCTACTTCCCACACCTGCTGGGCGGTTCAGATGAGATCATGCCCAGGACACCCCAGGGGAAAGCTGTGCAGTTATGAGGGGCCATTAAACTGACTTGCTACAGGGGAAGGGTGCTAATGCCACACCCGGCACACCCTAAGGTCCCTCGGGGTAGGGAGGGAATCGGCTGGGCACTGTGGTCAAGCTGCTGCCTCCCAGAACAGCCACCGTCCGGCAGTCCAGGGAAGTCACCTTGTGTGGGACCGGAGGGCAGTCCTTCCTGTTTCCACGGAGGCTGGTGCCGGGCTGGCTCCCAGCCTCTGGGTCCGTCGCCTCCAAGGGCAGAATGTTCTTTGAGGGCTCAAGGGCTACAGGAACGCTGGAAGGCCGGCGCACGGACTCGCCTGCGGTGGGACTCGCCTGCGCTGGGCGCTGGGGCGTGCCTGCTGCTGAGCGTGTGGATCTGCCGTCCGCAGACATCCCGCGGAAAGGCATTTACACAGCGCCATCCCCCCCCCCCACCCCCGGTGCTCCGTGAATGCGGGTGGTGGGTGGACCAGACTTTGAGGGACCACTGGTGTTTGGAGGAGAATCTACCCTCTGGAAGCCGCAAGTCTCCCTGCTCTGGACAAAATCCTTTTAGTCTAAGCCTCAGTTTCCTCATTTTAAAATGGAGGGGAGGGTGACACCTTCCTTCACAGGGTTGTTGAGTGTTAAGCGACATGGTGCGGGAGGCACTGTGCCCGGCCCGTGGGGAGCCGTGGGTAAATGTCAAGGCCTCCCCTTTCCTCAGACAGGGAGCCCTGAACAAAGGGCCATCACTTCAGAGGAGGGGGCGTGAGGGAAGGGAAGAGAGGGAAGCGCAGAGCCAGTGTGGGGACGCCGGCGCTCCCAAGGGAGCCAGCAGCCAGTGCGCAGACATCAAGGCCACGAGGTTTTCCTTTTGCTCAGCACGGTGCCCAGCAGGCCCAACCCGGCTGCTGACTAAAGCCTGGGTAACACCATACACCCAGAAAGGTCCAGAAAGGTCCAGAAAGGTCAAGCTTGAACTGACTGAGGGGAAGGGCGGCCCAATGAAGGGAAGAGTTCGAGCGGCACGCTGTTGGGGGAGAAATGCTGGGCATCTATGCCCACATCCCAAGCAGCCGGCAGGCGCCGCTAAGAAAGCCTGCTGCCGGACAGACGGACAGAGACGAGACTGCCAGAAGGTGGGCTCCGGAACCGGCGCAGAACCTGCTGCAGGGAGGGATGGGGACAATTCACCTCTGGGGGGTGGGGGGTGGGGCTCTAGGTACACAGCAGAGACTTTCTTTGGTCATCAAGGCTGCAAGGGCCCCCATCTGAAGCATCACCAATTTCTGCACCAGCTGGGAGCGAATCCCCACAGTCCAAGAGCCCACTGCAGTGGGGAGGGCCCGTGTTGGAGTCTGGAGTCCCACACTGGAGGTGAGACCATGAGTGGAACCCCTCTGATTCCACCTGCAAAGTGAGGCTGCCTCGTGGCTCTGGTGAGGATGCAAACGAATGCTGTGATGCCTGGACGAAATCTGGTGCGGTGTGTGCCCCACGGCCGGGCTCTGCCCCCCTCCGCCGACGGTGTCGGGCACATAGTGGGTGCGTAGGGTCAGCCTGATGGGGTTTCATAGTCCTGATCATGCTCCCTCTGGGAAGGTACGTGGATCCAGTAACACAGCCCTCAACAGGCTGTTCCCCTGCTGACACCCACTGCCTCCTTGTACTTCCAACCCACTCCCTCCCCTGACAGACACTGTAAATTCTCCAAACACACCCGCAAGGCTCTGCCCTCCCCACTTGACTGTCACCACCCTTTCCCTGAGGCTGTCCCAGGGTCATGCCCTGTCCCCAGGCCCCAGGGCAGTGTGTGTTGGTCCCCCGTGCTTGCGTGCTCTGGCCTGTGTCCTGGCACTTAGCGGGGCAGGGGAGGGTGTGGAGGGCAGAGACCTGTCTGTCGTTCTTTCCTTCCTGCACAGGGCCTGGCAGGCAGGAACTGCTCTAAACAGACTCCCTCTGCAGTGGGGGCCTCCCCTGGGGAGCTGTGGAAGCAGCTTGGACCAGAGCCCTGGCCGGGCAAGAGGCCAGAGCCAAGACCAGTGGGGTCCTATTCTCTGTTTGGAGGCCAGGCTGTCCCCACCCCGCCGGCAGGGCATCTGCACGTTGTTAGCAGAGGCTTCCCAGCTGTCTGTAGCTGTGTTACATTGTTTCAGGCTCACTAATTAGACATCATTAAACACCAGGCTCCCTTGCTGCACTGGCAGCCGCTGGAACCCCATTTTGCCCAGCCAGACGGCTCCCTCTCCCAGACCCCTGGCCTCAGAGCAGGGCTCTGTTCCCAACCCCACAGGTCGTTCCTCCCTGTCGTACCCCACTGGGGCTCACCCCCTGCTGGTCTGACCCTATGAGGCCATCACTCTTTCCACTGTTCCCCAAACTAGGATGATGAAGCAGACCAGGCTGGCTCTCCAGAGAAAGAGATGACTGTCCCGACGTGCGCAAGGTCAACTCATTTAGCCGTGAAGGACCGTCTGTGATTCACCAGGGAGTGAGCGTGGCAATTCCTTTTAAGATCCCAGGCCAGCTTCTCCCTGCCCCATGGCGTGCTTCTGGGACGACTTTCCCTGCACTAAGTTGGTGTTAATTAGTGAAAATTATCTAATGCAAGCTCATTTTAACATCAGCTTAAAGCTAAACATAATTAGGAAGATAAATCAGCGGCTAAAAAAAAAAATCCAATGAAGATACACAAACGATTCTTAGGATGCGCTGCTGGTTTGGGTTACTGGCCTTGGGCTCCGAGCACCGTCTAGTACGTGGGCAGAGCGAGGCAGGGCTCAGAAAGTACCTGCCGAGGTATTTCCGGATGGATGCATCAGAGCAAGACAACAGGAGCTGGCAGTTCGCCTGGAAGTTTCTGAGCAGGAGCAAAGGTAACTCTGTGGCCATCACCAGGCGACACCACCGAGGAGGGGCTCCCCCAGGCGGGTGGAGGGTGCAAGGGGAGCTTCGGTTTGGGGAGGTGGTCAGGAAGGCATTGGAGTGCGGGTTATAGCGCAAATCCATGTGTTGCCGGGCCTCCGTCCGTGCACACGCCTGCCCTCTGCCCGCCCTCTCCGTCTACACCAGCTGGTCCGGCTGTCACTTCCTGGGGCCCGCGCTTCCCTGGAGCTTGGCGGGGGTCAGATTCAACTCAGTCTGGCAGCGTGTCCTTATCTTCTCTGACCCTCAATGTCCTCATCCGTAAAATGGGTTATTGTGAAAATGTAATGAAATAATAATACATTCTTCGGGGCTGGCACACGCCTGGCATTGAAGAGTTCAATGAATAATAGCTATTAACCCACCGAACAGTTCTGCTATTTATTTTCTTTATATCTTCCCCCCTCAGAATTAAGGGCAGGGCCCGCTTTTTATTCATCTGTTAACTTCTGGAACCTGGCACATTGCGGATCCTCAGAAAAACATGTTGAGTGAATTACAAATGGGAATCCCAGGCAGCCCGGGAACCCTCCTCGGCGGGTAGTTAAGGACACTCACAGTCTCTCCTAAAGGTAAGGAGCACGGGTGCGCCGCCCCCCCCCCACCGCCCCCACAACCATCTGTTGACTCACTGCCTAAAACCAGAACAAAAGGACATCTCTGTGGGACTCCACAGAAGGATGCCCCCCTACTAGCTACGCCAGGATAAGTTTACAGATTACTCGAAACTTGGGCCAGAGAGACTAGTAATGAGAAACCCTCTTTTCCAGGGCTAAAATTTGGGATCAGTAGCAAGTCCACAGACTCCAGGGATTTCAGAGAAGGGGAAGGAAAACAGGAAGGCAGTGAAGCTGACTGCTAATGGCGCCTGGGGTGGTGAGGAATTGGAGGGGCAGCGGGGGCAGGGTGGATAGGGATCCCTGGAGTGACTCAGCCTGGGGGTGGGGGAGCTCAGGACAGGGCCAGGATCCACCCTGGGCTTGTTTGTTCTCTGCTTTGCTCCCCCCACCCCCATGGGAAGCTTGCCCCAGAACAGGCTCTGCCTTGTACACTCTAAGAAAGGCGAGTCTCCTGGTGTCGTGAGGTGCTGACTTCAAGACTTCACCACACCCGCAGGGCATGTGTGCCCAGCTGCTCACCCAGATCAGCTGCCCAGACCTCTAACGAGGCTGCTAACCTGGCCGGGCATGCCTCCCGCCTGGGGCCTCTCCCCAAGCCCCTCGGACCCTCTCGCCTCCGCCCCCACCTCAGAGCTTGCCCTCTGCTGCCAGATGGCTTGTGGCGATGGCCATCAAAGGAGGCCGGGTGGGTGCAGTTAACGGGGGACTTCTCAAGACACTTGCTTCTCCAGAGGGACAGAGGGGAATGGTGGCCAATGAGAGACAGTTTCTAATCATTTAAACAAATCACTGGCCGCTGTGGGTCCTGCAAAGGAGACAGAGAGGAGTAAGGAGGGGGGGGCGCGGGTCTTGGCTCTTCCAAAGCCTCCAGTCCCCGAGGACAATGTGGGCTCCCCTGAAGCCAGCTGTGTGCCAGGTACACAGGTGACACAAACAAGGAGCCACATCTGAGAATTTTTTTTTTAAATCATTTTTGGATTGAAAATCTGATTGAGTGCCAAGAAAGAGGTGACTTCTGACTTGGGCCCTGAAGAAAAGGGAACAAACCCATCAATAGGCAGAGATGGGGTGGGGCCTGGCCGGGCCTGGGTGCCCAGGCCCCTCTGTCCGCATCAGCCAGACAGGCCTATTCCTCCCACTGCAACGGCAGAAAGAGGAACAGCTCCTGGTGAATACAAGCTGCCTCGCCCAGCAGTTCCGCGGCCTCCCTCTCCTGGGTTGTGCTTGTAATCTCTTGTGGGGTTGTTGGTAATTCCGAGCAGGGGCCTGAGGAAGCCGTGCCATTTCCCTGTTATTGCTGTGGAGATAAGTCATTTCACCTTTTGGACCTCAGAGGATGTCTGTGAAATGAAGCCAGCACTCTGCCTTACAAGGTGATTGAGGCTCAAAGGAAAGGGGGCCCAGGAACGCAGAGGTCAAGGTCAATCTTGGGGGTTGGGGAGGCTCTGTCCCGAAGCACAGGCAATAAACCCTCTCGACCTGCCCAGCAGCCTCTCGGATGGATGGCTGCTGCTGGTTACCAGGTCACCAGGGCGCGCGGAGGACGGGTGGAGGGCTTGATGCAATCTCCTTCCCGCGGCGTTCAGACACGCTGGCAGACAGATCCTCAGCATCAAAGGTCCTGCCCTGACCCGGTTCCGGGCTGGGTCAGTGGCCCTCCTGCCACACCCTCTAGTCAAGCACTCATCATACTGTATCATAATGATGGCTTAGCAGACTATTAGGCTACTTAAGAGCAGAGGTGAGTTTAATATGTCTGTTCTCTACGGAAGTACTTAGCACACAGCAGACCTCAAAATATCTGTCCAGTGACCAGGAGAGCGCTATCCTTCCAAGTCAAAAGCCCATCCAAATTAGACTTGTGGGAGCCTCTCTCTCTGCCCGTGTAAGTATGAACCGAGAGTCTCCCAGTCCACACTTGGTCCTGCTTTAAGCCTGGCCCCTGGCAGTTGACCTTAGCAGTGACCTTAGCAGGCCAAGGAGCGGCAACCTCCCCTGGTTACTTCTGACAGTGTGGGGCAGACCAGGGACTTGTTTCTGGCATCCTGAAAGCATCCTTTCTGCCTGTAGTTTATGCTGACAAAATACAACATTCAGTGACACTAAAATAAGTGGATAACTCAAGGGGGAAAAATCATAAAAAAAAACCCCAAACCCAACCCACCCCAGAAGTAAACACGGCCGAATGTTTGCGTGCAGGCTCCTCAGGGTGACTGGGAGGGCCTTCTGACGTTCGCAGAGGCCCAGAGAGCAGATAAGACCACGGCCTCAAAGACCTCCTCCCATCCCCATGGGTCCCGCCTCCCCTGGTCACTGCCTTCCCCGCCCCCCCTCCCCACCCCCCAATCATATTTTCAAAGTGTCCCCTAGTTAGGCTCTTCCTCTGAACCCCCGGGCCCAGGCTGGGAAGCCTCACTTGTCCACAGCTGTGGCGAGTAAGTCATAGCGGCAGAGCCTAGCTTCTTGTTCCCACTCCGGAACGACCTCATGAGAGGGTTCTGAGGGTTCAATGAGATAAAATACAAAACTCTGGCACGCAACTGGACACATATGTCCTCTTCCTCTCCTCCCCCAGTCACCCTGCCTCTCACTTGAACTCTCTCTCAGTCTGCCCCATCTGGCCTCACAGCAGCCGGACTCCCTGGAAACAGAGAAACTCCATGCTTTGGGGTGAAAAGGAAGGAGGAGGAATCTAGGAATGGCCATGGAGGGCTGTTTGCCAGCTGGACAAGTTTGGGTGAGAGTGGGGTCGGGCAGTGGTCAGAGGCACAGCCTTTAGAGCAGAAGCTAGGGACCGGCATCTTTCTATAACCAGCCATGTGACCTTTGGGCAAGCCCCTTTCCTTCCCTGTGCCTCAGTTTCCTCACCTGGCCTACCTCCTTCACAGGGTCTTTGAGAAGAAAGTGCAATACAAGTGTGAGCTGCAGTGATGAAGAGTGGGGGCCCAGAGGGCCTGGGAGTTGAGTGGCCACCAACAAGGTCAGAAGCTGCTTGCTCCAGGGTGGTGGTCAGCTGCTTTGAACCCAATTTTAGGACTCCCACACCAGGCCCCACACAATACTCAGCTCCCACCAGGACAGCTCTTTCCTTCCGCCAATCAGAGCTGCTTGCTGTTTTGAAGCAAAAATCTCTCACTCCTTCTCCTGCTCCTGAGTGTCTTATGGAGAAATTGTCCCTTCCAGTTTCCTTCTCTCTTCTTGTTTAACTCAGCAATTCACCTCCCTCAGGAAGCCCTCCCAGATTAAGCACATCCATCCTCAAAAGCTCTTCCTTCGAGCACATCCCCCAGCATTTAACTCTTGGAAGGCAAAAGCCACAGATTATATCCTCCTAGGGCTAGCGCCTGACAGACATTAGGCACTCTGGAAATAACTGCTGGTTAAATACGTATGGATTGGAATAGTGGACAGTTCACAAATGTTAACATTTCCGTTGTTAAATATTTAAAGAGTTTACAACACTCCATTACACAAGAGACTGTTGACATCCCACGTGGGACTATAAGCCCCAGTGGGCAGAGGCCCTGTCTCTCCCTTCTTGTAACAGGTTGTGACGGGGTTAATTCCATTCCAGCTCCTGGGTTTCACCCTGCGGCACCACCGCAGGCAGTGGGCCAGCGTGCGGTGGGTGGGCAGTTAGACAGATTTGAGCCCAGCAAGGACGATGGGCCAGGTACAGGTCGCCAGAGTGGAAAGCCCCGGGTGCCTCACTGGGCAAAACTGGGAAAACAAGGACCTTGCCCCCAGGGTAACCTTTCCTCCCCTAGCACATCGCTGGCCACGCGGTCTGGACCCCCTTGACCTTTCCTATCGCTGGTCGTGCAGTTCAGACGCCCTCACTTTTCCTCCCTAAAGATAACATCCAGGCCCAGAAAAGCAGCAGAACCAGACGAGCAATGCCACGGCTGCCTCAGGACCAGCTGCACTGGCTGACGACCCCCGACCCTGGCACTGACCAGTCAGTGGAGCCATGACCCTAAAGAGCACACCTGGAAGACTGACTAATATTCTATGGAGATCCTCCTTTGAGGCCTCCCCTAAGATTCCTGCCTGCAAGAGAGAGAGAAAAACCCTCAGGACAAAGGACCCAATGCTTGCCCTCCCTCTGGGGAGCACGCCCATGCCTTTCCCTGTTCTCTCTCATCCCTCCACGGGCACACACCTCCTAAATCCTAAGGGTCCTCATGAGACCTGCAACCAGGGAGGAAACGGACAGCGGCAGTTCCTCCCGGGCTAACCCCTGAGCCTGTCTCCAAGGCCCCCTTTTCTCTGACTTCCCACCGAGCTTAAGTACCCCCGTCTAGGCTCTGCTGTTGCTTCTTCTATGCTAAGCCCCTCCTTGTTTCCCTGTCCTGAGTGTGCGCTGGCCAAGGCCAATAAATTCTTGCTTTACTGCACTTTGTCTCTTGACTGAAATCTTTCCAGAAGACCGGAACCGAGGACCCATTACCTCGCCAGTAACAGTGTCACAGTGGTTAAGAGCAAGGACTTTGGCGTCTGAATCCTGGCTCAACCAGTCACTAGCTGTGCTGATCTTTGGCAAATAACTGTTCTGAATCCAAAAGCAAGGAAAATTCCCATTTCCCCCTGTTGCTGCAAAAAGCAAAAGAGAAAAATGCAGGCACATCAGTGCTAATAAACCGAGGACTGTTAGTATGATAAGACTTGACCCCAGACCCCAGCTGCAGGCTGCTGCAAAATAGTCACCCACGTCCTTTTCCCTCTGTTCAAACTTGCCTTTGTCTTTTGCAGAATGCAATAGACAAAGGCGGCTCAGGCAGACAAAGAGGAATTACTTAGAAAGAGAGGGAGGAAGCGTGGACAGTGCAAGTTAACCCTTCCTGCTGGTGGCCAGTCCACCGACGACCTGCATCAGCACCCCTTCCTGGGAGAGGTGCTCCACCACTGGGCTTTCAGGTTAGTCTTCCCTCGCCAGCCCATTCGGTCTCCAGAGGGGACCAAACTCCAAACACTTTCATCTAGTTGCCTTAGAACTGTGCACCCAAACCACTCCTATTGTATATTCTGAGCCGGACACCAAAGGCTATTGGTGCTTCTTAGCAAATCTTTGTGAGGGGAGCCCAATTTAGTAAATAAAAAACAGGATTCCCATTAACTTTGAATTTCAGATACGTAATGATTAACTTTATAGTATCAGTAGGCCCCATGCAGTATTTGGGGGCATAGTAACACTAAAAAATCATCTGTTACTTATCTGCGATTCAAATGTAATGAGGTATGCTATATTTTACCTGGAAACCCTACCCAAGGGCACAGGGCAAAGATGAAGATCTCTGCCCCACAACCTACCAATCAGCCCCACCTGAATTCTACTCAGCCAACCTGCAAGCACTCCTTCCTGTCGGCCCCCAAGCACAGCGGACTAGATAAGTGGGAGCTTTCCTGAGCTGAAGTCCAAGTTGCCCAAGTGCCCAGCACAGAGCCAGGCACATAGTAGGTGCTCACAACACACTCCTCATTCATTCCAGGCTGCTTGAGCTCTAGTGCTGGGCCCAGTGGGAGTGTAAATGGGCCAGGCCAGGCCAGCCTTGACCCAGCAGCAAGGCCAAGGACATCGTGGCTGGGGCGGGGTTGGGGAGGGCAAGCCGCTGGCTTCCTGGGGTTGTTCTGCAGATGGAATGAGAAAACCGCCAGGGTTATGTTTTGTGACTCCCTGGGCAGCACAGAGGCATTATCATGATCTCTGAGTGGCCCGTTTTACCACAGGGCCCCACAAAGCCCACACTCATCCCCACGGAGAGAAACCCACCAGGGACATGGCAGATGGAAGCCAGTGCCTCTGGACCGACCCCACAGCGATGACCGACAACAGTCCATTACTTTGTCATTTGCCGAACTCGGTCACAAACCTCCTCTAGAGGCCTCACCACAGCCCCACGACGTGAGGGAGGTTTCCTGGACCATTTTCCGGCGGGTGGTCAGGGCGGCCTTCCCCTGAGGTGGGGCCTGATCCCCAGGGACTGGAAGTGGGGTCCCACCCATGAGGCGGCGGGGTACAGGGCCTACCTTCTGGGCCTGTTGGATCATCTGCCTGACCACCTGCTTGAGGTGGGGCGCCTTCTCCTCCTTGGGGGGGTGGGTGAAGAGGGTGATGCGACTCACACCGCGGTAAAAACCGGTGTCGGTCCAGCCCAGGTCCAGCGGGGGCACCTCGGTGTCGGAGCGGTCGGGCCAGTAGGCCAGGGACTCGCCGGGCTCCGCGGGGGCCTGCGGCCGGGCCTTGGCCTTGGCCTTGCTTTTGCCCCGGTTGGTGGGGCCGGCGGCAGGGGCTGGGTCCTCGTAGGGGCTCCAGGAGGCGCGGAGGGCCTGGCGCTCCTGGCCGGACAAGAAGTCCCGCAGCCGTTCCTTCTTGACCCGCTCGCGGTAGGCCTGCTCGCCGCCGCCCAGCAGCGCCTCCAGCGCGGCCCGCCGCCGCTCGCAGTAGTAGAAGGCGGCCTGCGCCTCGGTCACCCGCTCGTTCACGTGGGTCTCGTCCAGGCAGCTCAGCTGGGACTCGGCCATGGTGCCCGGCCGCCCGCCTCCGCCCCGGCAGCGGCCCCGGTCCCACCGCCGCACCTGGAGCCGCCGAGGGGCGGGGCGCCTCACCTGGCCGCGAGGTGGGCCAATCGGCGGGGGCCGGGCGCGGGCGCGGCCGTCGGGCGGGCGGGGCGGGGCCGCCTCGCCCTCCGCCTCCGCAGGCGCGAGCGGCGCGGACGGCCGCGGGGGTTCCCCGGGGACAGCAGGGCCTAGGCCTGCGGGGTCTAGCCCGGGTCGCGAGCTCCTGCGTGGGCAGGAACGCGGAGCGCTCGGAGCGTAGGTAGACCCACGTGCGGCCTCCGGCCTGCCTCCACCTTCCGCCCCGACCCTCCTCGCGGGAAAGGTGGGCCAGCTCACCTCCGGCTGCCGGGGCGGAGACGTCGCAGGTGCGCGTTAATCGCCCCGCCCCGCCCCCCACAGATAGGCCCGGAGCACGTGCACTGGCCGGGGCGCCTGTGGGGCTGCGGGTCTGCGTCTGACCTCTCCCAGTTGGAGAGCCTGAGGGACTTGCTGCTAAACCGGATTTTAACGGCTGAGGAGGGGCAGTTAGTGTGCAAAAGGAAAAGGCCAATAAAACCACCGGCTCCCGGCCCACGCGTCCCAGTTCTGGGATCAGAGGCCTCCCCCTCCAGAGGCTCTCAATCCAGCACCTTCACCACGATAAAATTTTCTGAAATAAAACAAAACTCCACCCAAATACAGCAAAGGTGTAAGCAGCCGCAGTGGAATCTCCCCCCTATTTTAATTTGAAGCGTGTGGGGAGTGGGGGCAAGACAGGCCGCCAGAGGCCTGATTAGTATATTAGTGATTCCAAACAGACATTTGAGCTCAAGGAAGAAAGCCGCACACACGGACGCACACAAACACACAGACACCACCCCCACCCCAGCAGCTCTGCTGTTTCCCGTTGGATTAAAGAGAATCTTCTTAATCCTCAACATGTTATTTTGTTCAAGCACCGCTGTAAGTTTGGTTCTCTACATTGATTATAGCAACGAAGGGCTCACATTTCTCTCATTTTGTATCACAGCGTCTCAGAGCTGGAAGGCGATTTAGGAACTAGTCCAACCCCCTCATTTCACGGATGAGGAAACTGAGGCCCAGAAACAGGTGGTTTGCCCAGGTCTCCCTGTAAAGAGAAGCAGCCCTTGGGGTTCTGTGTCTTGGAGATCTTTGCCCCACATCACAACCACCTTTGTCCTTTCTACTTCTCTTGTGAAATGACAGAATTTGGGACCTGATTTTTACTCCAGGGAATTTGAAGGGGTCTCCTGCTGTTTCCGGGCCAAGGTTCCCTTCATGGTCTGAAAAAGTGAGGGTCGGATTTTCAAATATAAGCAACTTTGTAACAATAGTAAGTTCTGCTATCCCATGTCACCCCAAGGCTGGGGTGCTGAGCATCGAGGTGCCTGTCACCTCGTCTCCGTTCCTGCTCTAAGAATGGGAAGGCCTCGCTCCAGGCAATGCTCCGCTGTAAAGTGTAGCCAAGTCTCGCCTTTAGACTGGAGAGCATTGAGTCTGTTTCCTAACGACCCGAGGCCCTACCAGATGCCAGACTCTGTGCCCTGGGGAGCAAGCGTTTCCTCAAGGCCTACTGTGTGCCTGGCACACAGTATGTGCTCAGTACAGATTTCTTTGGGAAAGAAGGACTCTGGGATCTGAAGTGCAGCGTAGGGAATACAGTCAATAATACTGTAATAACTAGGGATGGTGTTGGGGGGTCCTAAATGTCTCATCGCGAGGGCACACACCTGAACCTGATAAAATATTGTGTGTCCACTGTAATTGAAAAATACATGTTAAAAAGAGAGACTAAATTAGGGCCCAGAGAAGGGTATGGGCAGGGAGCTGTGGGGACTCTGAGGGAAAAGTAATCAATCCAGGAATTAATCTATCCAATGGGATGTGGATAAGAAGGGCTTCCCCCAGCAAGAAGGGACTTGAGTGGAGCCTGAAAGGGGGAGAGGGAGTGGAGGACATTCGAGGCAGAGGAGTTGAGACTGGGTACGTCAGAGCATCCTGCCGGTATGGGGCACACGCAGGGTCAGTTCCAGATGCAATCAGGGGCCTCAGAGCGACATCTTGGTCGGCGAGAGAAGTTGGCAGTCCCATGAGGTTATAGGGGAGCTGAAAGTTCCCGTAGCCTAGTGTCGTGGTCGTCATGAGGTCACAGTGCAACTTGTGTGTTCGTGCTGGTGCTGGTGCAAACCAACCCGCCGCGCTGCCAGTCTTCTAGAAGCACAGCCCTGTGGGTTGTGTGCCGTGCGCAGTGCTGGAGAAGCATGTGGACGATGCTGCTGCTACTTCATGCATTACTGTACTTTTTATTGTTATTTTAGAGTGTGCTCTCTCTACTTATACAAAGGAACCAAGTTTGCTGTAAACCAGTGGGGTGTGTTCTGCCGGCGGTAGCCTCATACATCTTGGGTTTACTCTCTCAGGATTGCATCATTTTCTCTTGAGTTCGATTTAGTTTCTTGCTGTTTTGAACATCCCATGCTGTACAGGCTTGTAGCCTAGGAGGCACAGGCTGAGCCATACAGCCTAGGCTTGTGCTAGGCCAGACCTTTCAGGTGCATGTAAGTGTGCTCTGTGACGTTTGCACAATGACGAACTCACCCTAGACCTCGCCTCTTGGGGTGCATCCCCGTTGTCAAGCGCCTGTGGCTGCACTTAACCCGGGCAATAGGGGCGTGAACTTCCACATCAGAGAGTGCTGGGATGCAGTCCCGATTTCCTGGGATAAGCTGTGTGTCCCTGGGAAAGTTGCTTCCCCTTTCTGAACCTTAGTCACATCATCGGCAAAATATGGGCCATGGTAAGTCCTACCTTACAGAGCTGCGTGAGAAAGAAAATGAGCTGATGGATGTCCATCACTTAGTGGAGTGTCCGGCAGCCGGTAAAGTGTAGTTAGTGTTAAGGTGTGGGAAGATGGGACTGGAAAAAAGGGACGTTGGGGCCGAACTGTGGGGACCTTGACTTTAGATCTTATTCTGTAGGCAGAGGGGAGCCACTGAAGGTTACTAATAGACCAACAGGTTGTTTTTTAAAATAGCAGCAACTACTTTGTGCCAGGGACTGTGGTAAATATTTTACGTATCCTTCCAGTGAATTCATGTAAGCTTACTAGAAAAATTATCATCTTCGTTTTACAGGTAAGAAAACAAGCACAGGGTGGTGAGCGGTGGTGGAGGGATTGAGGAATAAAAGGGAAAAAAGAAGAAGAAAACTAGTACAGAGCGGTTCAGTAGTAGCTCACTCTAGCTTGCCCAGCCAGCGAGTTAGAAGAGCCGGGATTAGAACCTGGACCATCTGACTCTGGAGCCTGTCTACCCACCCACCTTGTTTTACAGCCTGAGTGGAGCATGCTGGAAAGGAACACTAGTAAAAGACAGTGTTTCCCTTGTTCAATAATGTATTCGTTCAACAAATATTTGCTGGGTGCTTATTTGCTGTGCTACGGGTTGGTTACAAACCATTCATTCACTTACCATATTCTTATGGAGCCTTACTAAGCACGGGGCATGTCCGAGGCCCTGGGGACGCAGCTCCCAGGAAGCCAAGGCCTTGCCCACGTGGAGCTTACGCTGACGTGGAACGATTAGGACGTGGTGTTTGCTCTCGAGGAGCACAGATGTTAAGTGACACCAGTTGGAATGGAACAGAGGGTGAGCGTCGGAGTAGAATACTTTATTAACAGTGCACACTGGACAAGATCTTTCTTAGCCCTAACTGATCGAAACACCCTGTGATCTTTTGGTGATATTCCCCTTTCCATACCAACGACTCATGTATCCAGTCAACACTGTCGAGCAGTTGATGGGTGCTAGGTAACACGCTTGCTACCGAGAATAAAAACGAGGGCCCAGACCCGACAGCCAGCTGCCCTGGTGGCTCCCTCGGTTTCGCCCGATGATGAGCGACACCACGGCCTTCACGGAGAGGCTCTAGGCTACGGAGGGGTTTTGTGTGCCCTTGTCTAGTTCCACTGTCCCAATCTGGTGAAGTGGATTGTGAAAGGGATCACTGTCCAGTGTGAAAGATGAGTACACGGAGGCTTTGGGGAGGGAGACTGCGGTGGTCTGTTCAGGGTTATCCACAGACTAGTGAGAACGATAGGGCGCATCCCCAAGGCCCGAGCCCGGGCCGTCCGCCCTGCCGCACGACTGTGCCACAGCCGAGCACACCGTGCATCTTTGCTGAGATTCTTCCTTAAAAAAAAAAAAAAAAAAATTCCTCATCCAATGAAGGAAGAAGGAGAGAGAAACATCAATGCCAGAGAGACACACTGATTGGTTGCCTCTCACACTCGACTGGGCCCAGGATCACACAAGCCGGGACCTGGGATTAAACTCGAAACCTAGGTAGGTGGCCCGACCACAGAAGTCGAACCTGCAAGCTCCAACCAACTGAACCACACTGGCCAGGGCAGTTACTGAGATTCTTAAAAAGCCTTATCAGCCAGGAAAGGGATCCTATTAGTCTCAGGCCCAGGGACAGCCCATGAATCGCTGACATCCGAGGAAAGCCTCTGGCCCTCTACCGGTTCCTCCTGTGTTGGGTCTGCAGTCCCCCTGAATTAGGTGGGGCTCCTCACGGTTGCATTTCCAATTTTGGAGGCCACCTTGGCCAAGGTGACCTCGCCTTCCCGAGAAGCCGTGCCTCCTCCTGCTCCCTCTTCCTTCCTTGGCAGCCGCCTCTCCCTCCTGCTCGGGTACTTGGCTCTCATTCCCCTTCCTCTGGCCCGCTGCACACGGCTGGCTGCGTGTGCAGCAAAGATATGACACCTTGTAATTAACAGTAATTGTCGCTGTGTTCATTTCCCCACACGTCTGCTTTCCCAGGCCCTCCTGGATAATGTGAGTCCCAAAATAGCCCACCTCAAAGGAGAGGCTCAGAGAAGTTCCCCAGGGCTGACTTTTCCCCTCTGTGGCAATTGGCATCCTGAGGGCCTGTTATTAAACTTGCGGGGGGGGCTCTCTCACACCTGTGTAAAACTTGTGCTTGATGCCCCTGTTCCCAGAGAGGATTCGAGAAAGAGAGGAAGCGGTTACAACGGGCACTGTTCCCTGCTGACCTGCTCCCCTGGCCTGGAGAAAGGAACACTGAGCTTCTCCTGAATCGACTTACCTAAGGTTTTCGTGTTTTCATTCCGCAGGGATCTGTTGAGCACCTATTATGTACTGGGCAAGTGCCTGCCCTCCCAGACCTTCCAGACTCAGGGACAGCAAAGTCCCTGCTTTGTTGTACCTGCAGCTTTGAAAGCACATAGGCTCCTCTCTCTGACCACTTTGCAACCGCCCCTGCTTCCCGGACACCCCGGTTCCCTGGTTTTTCTGCATCTCCCCATCACTCATTCTTAGTCCCCTTTGTTCACCCCTTAAATGTCGGTGTTTCGGTTCTCAGGGCAACAGCACAGAAATGGGGGGGTCCTGGAGCGGCACACCCTGCAGGCGGCTTGAGCAACCTTTACCCACTCAGGGCAGAGGGCTGCTAACAAGCGCCTCCTCCCACCTGCAGGCAGAGCCAGGAACTGGGGTGTGTCTGAAACATTTTTAGACACATTTTTAAAACAGCTCTGACCCCAAACAAGGGCCCTGAGCTAGACTTATTTATCTACTTGGTGCCTGCTCATTCCTGTCTTTGGGGACCAGAATCTAAATTTGCGGGGCCCAGGCCCAGAGCACACACCCCGCTCTAGGGCAAGGCCAGGGGAGCACATGTCAGGAGACTTCAGCAGAGGGACAGTTGCTAGGCCACGGGCGGAACCAAGGACGACTCTGTGAAGGAGCTGACGTTTTCCTGCCCTCGAAGGCTGGCCAGGCTGTGGGCAGAGGACAAGAGAAAGGAAGAGGCATTCCAAGACAGAGGGACCTGCACGAGCACAGTCACCTCTGAGGGACCATGCAGGGTAAGGTTCCACTGCCCCGCTCCCACTCCGGGAGGCAGCTGGAACCCCAGCCAAGGATGGCAGCGGAAAGGCTCCAAGTGGAGCAAGTGCGCTGATGTCTAAGTGCAGACAGCCTGGGGGCGGCCAGACTGGCCAGAGCGAGTGGCGGCGGCTCCAGCTGCTGCCCACACCTCTGCTGGCCCACACTTCTCCCTGCAAGGGCCCCTCCTTTGTTCTCTGTAGCTAGGGGTTTGTTTCCATTTTGTTTGTTCATTTATTTTTATTTTATATTTTTATTTCTTGAAATT
>PVJI01010133.1:0-61889 GCA_004026765.1 Micronycteris hirsuta
TTATAACCAGAGACATTGAAATTTAGAACAATCTGGCAGTAACCAGAGGGGAGGGGGAAGGGGATAATGGGGACAAGGGTATTCAGGAACTGCTATAAAGGACACATGGACAAAACCAAGGGGGAGGGTGGAAGCAAGGGAGGGAGGTGGGTTTGCCTGGGGTTGGGGGTGGGGGTAAATGCAGACAACTGTAAGTGAATAACAATAAAATAATTTAAAAAAAAAGAAAATTTGTTTTAGTAATTTGTCTCTTAATATTGTAAAGTATCAGCATAAAATTCCTTAAATGCAGAATGCACTTTTTATCTTGACAAGGTCTCTTTGAGGTCTTCTGAGAAAAAATCTTAAATCATTAAGCAATTCTGATGTAAGCAATCACATACTTCATTACTCATCTCTGCAGCAGAGTGGAAGTTCAGGGAATGAAGCTATCCTGTGTTGTGAGAGATGGCTGGAAAGACAAGTCAGCAGAAGGCCCCAGAAGTATTATGTACCTATTACAACACAGGAGAAGTACTTAATCCCCAGAAGGCCTGCTGGGACCTGGGCATTCTCCTAAATATGCGCTAGAGATTTTTACCAAAATTTCTGGGAGGTTCTGTTTTACAAATGGTTAAAGTAGAGCAGTTTAGAATTAAAATCAGAGAAAAATTTACTCTCTCCTGATTTTGATACTGGAAAACACACAAAACATGTAAGAATCGAAATGTAGTACCAGGGATTTTTTTCCCAGTATCAAAGTTGTTTTCATTATTGTAAAAAATAAGTGTTTGTACATTAAAAATAATTAAGATAAAAATTGTGTTATGTATATTTTCCAATTAAAAAATAAAATAATTTTTAAAAGAACTCTAGTGGTAGAATCTATTAAATAAAAGTTAAAAAAAAATACAAGCCCTGGCCCTTGTGGCTCAGTTGGTTGAAGCATTGTCCTGTAAAGTGAAAGGTTGTGGGTTCAATTCCTGATTTGGGCACATACCTTGGCTGTGGATTTGGTCCCCTGTTGGGGCGTGTGTGAGAGGCAACAGATTGATGTTTCTCTCTCACATCAATGTTTTTCCCCCCTCTCTCTTTCTCCCTTCCCCTCCCTCTAAAATCAATAAGCATGTCCTTGGGTAAAGATAAAGAAAAAATAAATAAATAATACAAGATAAAAGTCAATGACACAAACAAAGACAAAAAATACAAGATAGAAAACATTTCTGTTTTCTGAAAACATGTATTGTCTATTAGTCTATTACTCTCTGAAAAATAACAGTAATCCACTTTTCTATAAGTCTGACTTCCAATAATATAAATCTTTTGGGAAATGTCTGGGAACTGAAGAAGCAAAAGGCCTCTTTTTGATTGAAATAGCCATCACTGGTGAGTGGGGTCTCTGTGCTGATAGCCCCAGCCTCTCCTCTGTGCCAACTGGCGCTTGAAACACAGTCCTTGAGCTACCCTCTTCCTTACTCCACAAAGACCGCTCCTCTTCCCTCAGACAAAGTATAAAGGGGTAAATTTGGTTCCAGTTTCCTTATTTGTAAGTGCATTGTAGTCCACACTTTTTTGAGATTGCCTTTAGAGAGCCTATTCCCTTTAGGGAGTGTTTCCAGGCTCTGGAGTTAAATCTACCAAGGTTCAAATTCCAGCTCTTTGATCTTAGTGGGGCAAGTTACTCGGACTGACTATGTATTAGGGTCCTCTTCTATAAAATTGGATTAATTGTCTAGAGGATCAAATGAGAAAATACACTATTTTAGGGCCATACCTGGGATTTAGTTAGGAAGCACAACCACACACATATACATACTACCTTAATCAATTAATTTATACACTGAAATATTGCCACGTAGGCTTTGTGCTCACCTGGCCCTGTGTTCTTTTTTCTCTCCTCAGCTGGATGCATTATGTGGATGTACTTATTTACCTGATTATTTAATTTAAACATAATTTTTGTTGTTAACTATTCTATACCAGAAGTCTCAGGAGTTATAAGACAAAAATCACCAGAATCACTATATTCCTTTTGTTTATTCATTCATTTACTAAATATTTTATTTATTTATTTTTAGAGAGAAGGGAAGGGAAGGAGAAAAAGAAGGAGAGAAAAGCCATCAGTTGCCTCTCATATACACTTGGTTCGGGGACTGAAGCAGCAACCCAGGCATGTGCCTTGACCAGGAATTAAATCAGCGAACTTTAGCTTTGCAGGATGATGCCCAACCCACTGAGCGTCATCGGTCAGGGCTCCCTACACTCCTTTTAACATTTGGCTGTATATTCTTTTGGACTTTATATATATACAAATACATATTGTGTGTTTTTTTCACAATATTAGATACTGTCAGTTACGTTTTTTTGTTGAACACATTTACAAGACTGTAAGCTCCACCAGGGAATAAATCATGTGGTTTTGCTCACCATGATATCCCTGGTGCCTAGTATAGCCCATGGGTCATAGAAGGCTCTCACAAAATTAAAAAACAAAAAGCCCACAGGAAGAAATGACACCATGTCAATGAACACTTATTTACAGAATCATTAATCATAATAGTTTTCTATATAGATGTCACAGTTTCCCCAAGCAAGCCTCTAAACTTGTTTCCAATTTGTTTCACATATACTTGAAAAATTTTAAAAGACGTTTTTAGAAAACGCTCAAAGAGTAACAACACACATTATTAAAGCTACTCACCCAGAATCAATTTTGCTTCATTTTTTTTTGATAAAAGAAATTGAAGATAAAGTAGAAGCCTACATTTTTCTTTCTAATTTCCCTTCTTTGTACATGGCCAATAGCTGTCATGGATTTAGTATGTACTCTTTCAGTCATGCTGATTAATACAGGTTCTGCGGGCCCTGGCTGGTGTGGCTCAGTGGATTGAGTGCCAACCTGTGAAACAAATAGTTGCCAGTTTGATTCCCAGTCAGGGCACATGCTTGGGTTGCAGGCCAGGTCTGCAGTAGGGGGTGTGTGAGAGGCAACCACAGGTTGATGTTTCTTTCCCTCTCTCCCTACTTTCCTCTTTCTCTAGAATAAAATCTTTAAAAAAAGACATGGGTTGAAGTTGGTCCGACGGTTGTGGGTTATTGTTAAGCTGATTAAAAAAAAACATGGGTTGAGATTTTATTTATAAATATGGTATCATAGTGTATATCTAATTCTACAACTTGCTTTTTTCTACTCTGCAACGATTTTGAATTTTTTTTTAAGATTTTTAATTATTTTTAGACAGAAGGGAAGAGAGGGAGACAGAGAGGGAGAGAAGCATCAACGTGTGCTTGCCTCTCACACACCCCCAACTGGGGGGACCTGGCCTGCAACCCAGGAATGTACCCTGACTGGGAACTGAACCAGTGATCCTTTGGTTCTCAGGCTGGCGCTCTATCCACTGAGCCACACCAGTAAGGGGATCTTGAATTTTATCTACAATCATTTACCCTTTGAAAAATACCGAGCTATTTTATGTGTTTCATTTGAATATCTACCTTTTTCCTACTATTGCCTACTGTTGGACATTTAGGTTCATCCTGTTTTATTTTTTACTATTGCAAACAATGCTATAATGCTCACTGCCATTACAACATTTTATTAAGTGTTCTACATATACATTTTAAGGTCCATTAAATTCCTTTTATTTATAACACTTCATTTGACAGTTTTAAAAATAATTATGTTTACATATTTGAAGACAGAACAGGGCCAGGACCTGCAAACACACACAAGGGAAAGCTGGCAGCCTGTCCTTTGGCTGGGAATGGGGAGGGGAAGTGGAAGGGGGATGTGTGCTGAGAAATCACACTTAGTATATGAGGGGTAGGTGCACAGGTCAGTGCAAGGCGGCTTGTTCTACTCTTAACACCATGCAGGATGCTTGGGTACAGTACGAGATAAGACTGAAAAATGAAATTCAAATCTAAACTGCACAATAATGATGTAATAATCCAAGCTCAAAGAAGAGAGGAAACAGGAGGGAAGTGCGAAGAGGTACCCTGGAAAAGCAAGGGTGGAGGCAGCGGTGAAAATCTAGTTGGGGTTTAGGGAGAAAGGAGGACTTGATGGACCTATACCGCCAGGCACTGCAGAGGTTGTTCAAGTCGTCATCAGTGTTTTTTCCCCTCAAGATTAACATTTAAACATTTCACAAGAATTAATGAAAAGAAAATTGAGTTGGCTTTTAAAATGATAGTAGCCCTAAGAATCAGGGGCCACAGTGTAATGTTTGGTTGAGGATTTGGTGTCCTGTGTTAGTCTTTGTACTCCCTGTCCCTGCACACGTCCTGGTACCAACTCCATCGTCCCCAGTGCAAAGTCAGCCCGGCAGGGCAGCTGAGATGTCACTTGCTGGAGAATATAACTACATCTTCGTGCACATCATACAACACTTCCTATGCACAAAACTCGCAAGGTACCGGGCGCGATTATGTTAAAAGACTGAATTTGGGCGTTTGTCTAACGTCCTTCTCTGTGACTTGATCTCCTGACCTGGAAGCTGTGTGGCCCCTCTACGCTCACTTTCGGTGGCTGACACCAACTTCGTGGCTCCCCCACGACTGTTAACTTCCCGTTTGCCTCGAGGGTGGGTAAAACGCTCGAGAGGAGAGTGGCCTTAGGTACAGCGACCAACTTCTACTGAGCGCGCAGCGCGGGCTGGGCTGGGCGGGGACAGTGCCAGGCCGCAGGTGGCGGCGGGACGAGGAAGCGCGGGCGGGGCGGGCCGAGCGTGACGCGAGGTCACGTGACGACCGTGGAATGCCAACAATGTAGCGAATGTCCCACTTGGGTCTGTGCGTCCGAACGGCGGCGCGAGCACCAGGGAAGATGGAGCCGCCGCCGTCCGCGCCGCCACCCGGGACGCCCAGGTCCCCGCGGGGTCACCAGCCGCTGCCGCCACCGGCGCCCGGTCCCGTGGCGCGCGAGGACTCAGAGCCACGGACGAGGGCGCCCGCACGGCGGTAGACAGCGCCGAGGTGAGGCGGGCGGGTCGGGTCCGGAAAGTTGTGTCAGCCAGGGCCTCGCCCGAATCCACCGCCGCAGCGTCGTGGTCGCGGCCGTCGCGGGCCCTAGTCGGCAGCGGGGAAATTGGAGCGGGCAGCGCCGCTTTGTTGCGCCGCGTTGGCCTGCAAAGGACGGCGTTAGCGCGGGTCCCGCCTCCACCGAAGTCCGGACGCGTCCCCTCCTCCGGCAGCGCCGTCGCACGCCCCTTCCCCCCCACCCCCCATCCCGGGGCCGCGAAGTCACCCATCTCCTCCCCCCCCTCGGGCTGCACCGTCGCAGGTCCCCTCCCTCAGGGCTGCTCAGGCGCCCGAGTATTTAGTCGTCAAGGCCGCGGCCCGGATTCCGGGTCTCCGGCGGGCGCCAGGGGCTCCGGGCTGGTCTCTGACGCGGCCGCACAGGACATAACTCGCAGGGCTGAGGAGGGCGGACTCTGCTGTGCTCACAGTGTCCACTGTCCTTCCCCTCGTGCCTCATCTGAAACAGTAAGAATGGCGTACCCATCGGCGACGTGCTCGCGTGCACAGACCCGACTGTTGTGCTGGTCCTACGTCCCGGTGCCCGGGCCGGTCGGTGGACACACCTGCCTGCTAGGAGCAGGGTCCCGGGTCTTTGGCGCCGGGTGCGCTCAGAGACCCTCCAGTGACACGTCCTCTCTTGCTGGGACAACCGTGGAAGGACACGTAGTTTGTGGATCTGCTTTTGTTGACAGAGTTTTAAATGAGAACTTGGTGTTTTCACCCACATACGGGACATAAGTGAGAGTGTTCTGAATGTCGCAGGAATCTGACTTAAAGTGGTTTAACTCTCACTTGTAAACCAGAGGTCCATTTGGCAGGTAAAACCCAAGCGCCCTATGGCTCTGTTCCCAGAGCAGTCAGCCAATATGTACATTTTTAAATGAGAGTTGGTGCACCTCTTACCAAGAAACTTGAATGTACTGTAACTTGAATGAAAAGTCACAAAATATGTGTGATCTTCATAGCGGTATTGTCTTGACATTTCTACTTAGTAGTTGAGAAGCTTCTTTAGTAATGGAGAAGTAAATGGTGGCTGGTTATTAGGAAATTTTGAGAAATCTCTGTTTTAGTCCCTGCGTGATGTATCACTGTTTCTGAGTGCCAACTCAAGAGACTAAGCAGTTATATCCTTCATCTTTTTTCTTTAGCAACTGTTATAATAAGCTAGAAACAGAAAAATCTTCCAAAATAAGAATGTAAAGATTGTTTAACAAAGTCTGTTATAAATCATAATTAACAAGACGCTATGTTAGCTTCGTACAATTGGTCTCATTGTCCAGGTAATATAGAGTACTATTTAATGAATAAATCAGCATGGCTTTCAAGTTAAAGACGCTGAATATTAATAAATCTCCAAATGTCAAGCAATATAACATGGTATCTGAGCAGAAGATGTCTTGCAGAATGACTACAGTGAATTACTAGAATCATGGCATTTTAGAAGTGGAAGGGACTCTTCTAGCCTCTCTATCCTATTTGAAATGCAGGGTCCTGCAGAAGTGACACCTACTTGAGTGTGGTTGGTAGGGTAATGAATATGGGTGTAATAATTCATAGTTTTAATTTGAACATTTCACCTAAAATGTCATATTGTGTGCTTGAGTGTGATATTGTTATGTTACAGAATTACATTCTTACAATTTTGTAGTAAAAGATTATGTAATTAAAAAGGGACATTATTTGGGCTGGACCTTGTAGTTTGACTCAGGTGTAAATTGGAGCTGTACACATTTCTTAGCAAATCACAGGGTTGGTGGGACGGACTTTCCTTTGGTGGGAGGGGAATGTTTTTACAGTAAGGTGCCTTGTTATTTTAAGTGCTGTGTTGTAAATTCCCAGACCCTAAATCCCACTGTGTGCCTATGTGTGTGTGTGTAGGTGGGGGAAGTGTTGAAGCTGATATAAATTGGCTGTAAACACACAGGAAGGGTTTTGGGAAGCTTTGAGGGGGGTGGGGGGAGGTGGTGTTCTGCCTTGTACTGGAAAATCCAGACCAGCGCAGTTTTTTCTTGAAAAGCTCTTTATTTTTGTTGTTATAATAATGTGAAGTTTCTAAAAATTATTCCTTACTCACTTTTTAAAAATTGTGGGCTTGAAATACAGAAGATAATTTACTTTGTCTTGACTTTGTAAATAATTTATGTTGTAAATCAGTAACAAGGAGCAAAATATCCTAATCAGAATGAACGGTTGAGCTTGATAATCCCTACAGTGACTAACTTCCAGCTCAAAAAGTTCTCTGAATTTCTTTCCTTTTCAAAAAGCCTATTGCTTAGTAATTTCTTTCAATAGAACTGGGCCTACAAATTGCACAGGTTTGGGGGGTTATTACCCCGTGCTACTTGGGTGCAGCCCCGAGAAGTGGGACTTTATTAAGAAGAGTGCCTGTGTGTGACTCCCTGCGTTTGAAGGTAGCCAGCTTGAGCCACTGGCTTCACTACTAGTCAGCTGTTCTCTCGGTGCTTTGAAGGCTAATGCTATCTGATATATAGTTTGATTTCGAAAGTATTATTAAAACAAGAAAATGTTGGAAATAATGGTTATGCTAAAATTAGGGTGGAAATTTGACATTGCTTACTCTTTGCCATTTAATATATGAAAACTTTATGTTGCTTACTATCTAGACTATGCCAACTTAATTGTGACAGGTGATTTTCAGTTAATTGCATGCCTTGGTGGCTCAGTTAGTTGGAGCATTCTCCTGTACACCAAAGAGGTTGCAGGTTCGAACCCTGGTCGGGAGCATATGGAAGGCAACCAGTCGATGTTTTTCCCTCTAAAATCAATCAACATATCCTTGGGTGAGGAATAAAAAAATTTCATTAATTGCATACTTTGTGTGCTGATATTTGACATTCATAAGAATTTTTCTGGAGGACAAATGAAAAATCTTGTATTTAGTATCAGTGATTTGTACTTATTGTTACCTAATGGGTCCAACATTGTGGCATAAGCAGATCCTAAAGCCTCTAAGTTAGGATGGTAAGGATCTTCTTAAGAATGAAAGTTGGGTACTTCTGGCCTAGATGGAGACGTAGGTAAACACACTGTGCCTCCTCGCACAACCAAAAGAAGAACAACAACAATTCAAAAAACAAAAACCAACCAGAACTGACAGAAAATCGAACTGTATGGAAGTCTGACAACCAAGGAGTTAAAGAAGACATGTTCATCCAGACCGGTAAGCAGGGCAAAGCTGGGCGGAGAGTGTGGGGCGAGAGGGCAGTTTGTGGAGCGGTACTGGCAATGCTGCAGCTGCCCGGAGAGGCCCGTGGTGGGCGCGCCTGGCCAAAACGCAGTGGGCGCACCCAGTGAAACCCGTGGCCAGCCGACCCAGACACAGCGGGGCCGAGACTGGTGGATGGAGCGGTCCCTCATACCTGCGCAGATAAACCGGAAGAAAAAGCTGGGGAGCTAAATAGACCCCGCAACACAGGGATCCAGCATGGGGAAATAAAGCCTCAAAGCCTCTGACTGAAAACACCGGTGGGGGTTGAGGTGGCATCGGGAGGAACTCCCAGCCCAACAGGAGAGTTCACTGGAGAGACCCACAGAGACTCAAGAACGTACACAAGCCCACCCACCCAGGAATAGGCACAGACGGGCCCACTTTGCTTGTGGGTTGCGGGGGAAGTGACTGAAAGCCAGCAGAGAGTGGAGCAAGCGCCATTCTTACCTCTCAGACCCCTTCCCCACAGGCAGCCACACAACACAACGAGGTGGGTTGCCCCACCCTGGTGAACACCTAAGGCTCCACCCCTTATACGTAACAGGCGCTCCGAGAGAAAAAAAAAGGCCCAAATGAAAGAGATCAAAACTCCAGAAAAAATACCACTAAGCGACGAAGAGTTAACCAACTTATCAAATGCACAGTTCAAAACACTGATAATCAGGATGCTTACAGGATTGGTTGAATTTGGTTGCAAATTAGATGAAAAAATGAAGACTATGCTAAGAGAAATAAGGGGAAATGTACAAGGAACCAATAGTGATGGGAAGGAAACTGGGACTCAAATCAACGGAGTGGACCAGAAGGAAGAAAAAAACATTCAACCAGAAAAGAATGAAGAAACAAGAATTCAAAAAAATGAGGAGAGGTTTAGGAACCTCTGGGACATCTTTAAACATTCTAACATCTGAATTATAGAGGTACCAGAAGGAGAAGAGGAAGAGCAACACATTGAAACCTTATTTGAACAAATAATGAAGGAGAACTTCCCCAAGCTGGTGAAGGAAATAGACTTCCAGGAAGTTCAGGAAGCTCAGAGAGTCCCAAAGAAGGTGGACCCAAGGAGGAACACACCAAGACACATCATAATGACATTACCCAAGATTAAAAATAAGGAGAGAATCTTAGAAGCAGCAAGAGAAAAGGAGACAGTTACCTACAAAGGAATTCCCATAAGACTGTCAGCTGATTTCTCAAAAGAGACCTTGCAGACAAGAAGGGGCTGGAAAGAAGTATACCGAGTCATGAAAGGCAAGGACCTACATCCAAGAATACTCTATCCAGCAAAGCTATCATTTAGAATAGAAGGGCAGATAAAGTGCTTCTCAGATAAGATCAAGTTCAAGGAGTTCATCATCTCCCAGCCTTTATTATATGAAATGTTAAAGGGATTTATATAAGGTATGGGAGGATATCGACAGGGGAGTGGGAGGGGGAGAGAGGGGGAAAAGTTACAGAGAATAAGTAGCATAAGCAGTAGGTAGAAAACAGACCGGGGAGGTTAAGAATAGTATAGGAAATGTAGAAGCCAAAGAACTTATGTGTATAACCCATGGACAAAAACTAAAGGGCGGGGAATGGGGGGAGGTGCAGGGCAGAGGGGAATAAATGGGGGAAATGGGACAACTGTAATAGCATAATCAATAAAATACATTTTTTAAAACAAGAATGAAAGTTGGCTTTTGAATGGAGTGGGCCCCCCTTTGGAGCCTAGGCTCACTGCCTCCAGGCAGTTTTCTTGAGCAGGAATGCTAAGGACCAGCATGTTCTCTTCCTGATTAACTCCATTATACCTCATGAGTCTCACTCTAGAATTAAAAAAAATATATTTTATTGTTGTTCAATTACAGTTGTCTGCATTTTCCCCCCACCACTCTCCCCACTCCAGTCAAACCTACTCCCTCCCTTGCTTCAACCCTCCCCCTTGGTTTTGTCCATGTGTCCTTTATAGTAGTTCCCGAAAACCCTTCCCCTCATTATACTCTCTCCCTCCCCTTTGGTTACTGTCAGATTGTTCTTAATTTCAATGTCTCTATTTAGATTTTGCTTGCTTTTTTCTTGGCTTATTCCACTTAGCATAATGCTCTCCAGTTCCATCCAATCTGTTGCAAAGGGTAGGAGCTCCTCCTTTCTCTCTGCTGCTTAGTATTCCATTGTGTAAATGTATCATATCATAGTTTTTTTTTTAATTATCAGCTTTCTTTTTTTTTTAAGATTTTATTTATTTATTTTTAGAGAGAGGGGAAGGGAAGGAGACAGAGAGGGAGAGAAACAGCAATGTATGGTTGCCTCTCACATGGCCCTCACTGGGGACCTGGCCCGCAACCCAGGCATGTGCCCTGACTGAGAATCGAACCGGGACCCTCTGGTTTCCAGCCCACGCTCAATCCACTGAGCGACACCAGCCAGGGATAAATGTATCATAGTTTTTTGATCCACTCATTTACTGATGGGCATGTAGGTTGCTTCCAGCACTTGGCTATTGTAAACTGTGCTGTTAAGAACATTGGGGTGCATACGTTCTTTTGGATTCGTGTTTCAGGGTTCTTAGGGTATAATCCCAGCAGTGGAATTGCTGGATCAAAAGACAGGTCCATTTTTAGTTTTCTGAGGAAATGCCATACTGTTTTCCACAGTGGCTGCACCAGTCTGCATTCCCACCAACAGTGCAGTAGGGTTCCCTTTTCTCCATATCTTCTCTAACACTTGTTTGTTGATTTGTTTATGATGGCCATTCTGACCAGTGTGAAGTGGTATCTCATTGTGGTTTTAATTTGCATCTCTCTGTTGGCTAGTGATGCTGAGCATCTTTTCATATGTCTCTGGGCCCTCTGTATGTCCTCCTTGGAGAAGTGTCTGTTCAAGTCTTTTGCCCATTTTTTAATTGGGTTTTTGTCTTCCTGGAGTGGAGTCATGTGAGTTCTTTATATATATTGGACATCAAACCCTTGTCCAAGGTATCATTGGCAAACATGTATTCCCATATAGTTGGTTCTCCTTTCATTTTAATGCTGTTTTCTTTAGCCATGCTAAAGCCTTTTAATTTGATGAGGTTCAATTTGTTTATTATTTCCTTTATGTTCCTTGCTTTAGGAGACATATCAGTGAAGATGTTGCTGGGTGGAATATCTGAGATTTTTCTGCTGATGCTTTCCTCTAGGACTTTTATGGTGTCACAACTTATATTTAAGTCTTTTATCCACCTTGAATTTATTTTTGTGTATCGTGTAAGTTGGTGATCGAGTTTCATTTTTTTGCTTGTAGCTGTCCAGATTTCCCAACACCATTTGTTGAAGAGGCTATTTTTACTCCATTTTATGCTGCTGCCCCCTTTGTCAAATATTAATTGACCATAGAGACTTGGGTTTATTTCTGAGCTCTCTGTTCTGTTCCATTGGTCCATGTGTCTGTTCTTATGCTAGTACCAGGCTGTTTTGATTACAGTGGCCTTGTAATACAGTTTGATATCAGGTATTGTGATCCCTCCTACTTTGTTCTTCTTTCTCAAAATTACTGCAGTTATTTAGGGCATTTATGGTTCCATATAAATTTCTGAAATGTTTGTTCTATATCTGTGAAATATGTCATTGGTACTTTAATAGGGATTGCATTCAACTTATATATTGCTTTGGGTAATATGGCCATTTTGATGATGTTAATTCTTCCACTCCGTGAGCATGGTACATGCTTCCATTTGTTTGTGTCTTCCTTAATTTCTTTCTTCAGGGTTGTGTTGTTTTCTGAGTAGAGGTCTTTTACCTCCTTGGTTAGGTTTACTCCTAGGTACTTTATTTTTCCTCTTGCTATATCAAATGGGATTTTTCCCCTGATTTCTGTTTCTGATATTTTATTCTTAATGTATAAAAATGCCTTTGACTTTTGAATATTGACTTTGTATCCCGCTGTTTTGCCAAATTCACTTACTAGGTTGAGCAGTTTTGTGGTGGAGTCTATAGGATTTTCTATGTACACTACCATGTCATCTGCAAACAATGACAGTTTTACTTCCTCCTTTCCAATTTGGATGCCTTTTATTTCTTTTTCTTATCTGATTGCTGTGGCTAGCACTTCCAATACTATGTTGAATAGTAGTGTTGAAAGCAGGCATCCTTGTCTTGTTCCTGATCTTAGTGGGAAAGTTCTAAGTTTTTGCCCATTGAATATGATGTTGATTCTAGGTCTCTCATATATGGCCTTTATTATGTTGAGGAATGCTCCATCTATTCCTACTTTGCTAAGCGTTTTTATCATAAATGGGTGCTATACCTTATCAAATGCTTTTTCTGCATCTATGGATATGATCATGTGGTTTTTGTCTTTTGTTTTTTTTATGTGATGTATTACGTTTATTGATTTGTGAAGATTGTACCATCTTTGCATCCCTGGGATGAATCCCACTTGATCATGGTGTATGATCCTTTTAACATATTGCTAGATGCAGTTTGCCAATATTTTGTTGAGGATTTTAACATCTATGTTCATCAGCGATATTGGCCTGACGTTTTCTTTCTTTGTTGTGTCTCTATCTGGTTTTGGGATTAGGATGCTGCTGGCTTCATAAAAAGATTTTGAGAGTCTTCCATCTTCTGGATTTTTTTTTGAATAATATGTGAAGGATGGGGTTAGCTCTTCCTTAAGTGCTTTGTAAAATTCTCCTCTGAAACTGTCTGGTCCAGGGCTTTTGTGTGTCACAAGCTTTTTGATTACTGCTCCAATTTAATCAGTTGGTATTGGTCTGTTCAGGCTTTCTGCTTCTTCTTCATTGAGTTTTGGAAGATTATATTTTTCTAGAAATTTTTCCATTTCACCTAGGTTTTCAAATTTCTTGGCCTATAGTTCTTCATAGTAGTTTCTTACAATCCTTTGTGTTTCTGTGGTATCAGTTGTAATCTCTCCTTTTTCATTTCTGATTGTGTTTATTGTGTCCTCTCTCTTTTTTTCTTGATGAGCCTGCTTTAAAGGCTTGTTGATTTTGTTTATCTTTTCAAAGAACCAGCCCCTGGATTTATTGATCCTTAGAATTGTGCTTTTAGTCCCTATGTGACTTAATTTGCTCTGACCTTGTTTATTTCCTTCCTTCTACTTGTGCTGGGGTGTCTTTGTTGTTGTTCCTCGAGTTCTTGTAGGCGTAGGGTTAGGTTGTTTATTTGAAATGTTTTTATCTTTTTTAGGTAGGTCTCTATTGCTGTGAACTCCCCTCTCAGGACTGCCTTCTCTGTGTCCCATAAGTTTTGGATTGTTGTGAGTTCACTTTCATTTGTTTCCAGAAACTTTTTGATTTCTTCCTTAATCTCATTCTTGACCCATTCATTGTTTAGTAGGATGTTATTCAATCTCCATGAGTTTGAGTGTTTTGGGTTTTTTCCCTTGAGGTTGGTTTCTAATTTCAGTCCCTTGTGGTCGGAGAAAATGCTTGATATGATTTCAATTTTCTTGAATTTGTTGAGGCTTGTTTTGGGTCCTATCATGGGTCTGTCTTTGAAAATGTTCCATGTGCATTTGAAGAGAATGTGTATTTTGCTTCTTTGGCATGAAAGGCTCTATATATATCAGTTCAGTCCATTTGATCTAGGGCATTGTTCAATGCCACAATACATTTGTTGGTATTTTATGTGGAAAATCTATCCATTTTTGACAGTGGGGTGTTAAAATCTCCTACTGGAATTGTGTTGCTGTCGATATCTTTCTTGAAGTCATCCAAGATTTTCTTTATGTATTTGGGTGCTCCTATGTTAGGTGCATATATATTGACAATGTTTATGTCTTCTTGGTGGATTCTTCCCTTGAGTATTATGAAGTGACTCCCTGGGTCTCTTTGTATAATTCTTTTTTTGAAGTCTATTTTGTCTGATATGAGTATTGCTATCCTGGCTTTTTTTCCCCTGTCCATTTGCTTGGAATATTTGTTTCCAGCCCTTCGCTTTTAGTCTGTGTAGGTGTTTTGTCCTGAGATGGGTCTCTTGTAGGCAGCATATGTGTGGGTTATGCTTTCTTATCAATTCAGTTATTCTTTATCTTTTGATTGGGGCATTTAATCCATTTACGCTTAAGGTTATTATTGATAGGTACTTACTCATTGCCATTTTTTCGTACCTGTGTTCCTCTCTCTCTCACTGTTTTTCTTCCTTTTCTTAAAGCAGTCCCTTTAGCATTTCTTGTAGAATTGGTTTGGAGGAGGTGTATTATTTTAGACCTCTTTTGTCTGGGAAGCTCCTTATTTGGCCTTCCATTTTAATTGAGAGCCTTGCTGGATAGAGTAGTCTTGGTTGCAGGCTTCTGGTTTTCATTACTTGGAATATTTCTTGCCATTCCCTTCTGACTTGGAGCATTTCCATTGAGAAGTCAGCTGCTAGTCTTATGGGGGCTCCCTTGTATGTTCACTCCAGTGTTTTCATTAAATGGACCCAGATAGTACCTGCTCACTCCCCAACGTTTTCTGTCTGTGTTCCTCTTCTGTTTGAGTCTTTTCACAGGAAGTTCCAGGTTCTAAGAATAGCTTCACACTTCAACCAGTCATCCCTTTCACTTTTCCAGTTTTGATGAAAGGATCCTTTCTCTTGGTTTTCTCAAAAAAGGCACACGCCTTTGGAAAGTCACAGTATTACTTCTGTGTTCCGGCTCCCTTCCTGAGGTACACCTAAAACTTGGAAAAGGGGGAAGGGTGCACGGGAGGCAGGGCTTTCTCAAAGACTGAAAAACCCTGCTGGGGTATGGAATGGAATATAAGGAAACCCATCCTGTACCCTTTATCATATGGGTATCACATACAAAGCTAATAGAACATGTGGTGGTTTGCTTTTCCCTAGACTGTAAGCTTTATTTAGAGGTGAAACCTGTTCTCTGTGTGAGACCATGTAATATCCAGCAGAGTATTTGACATACATATGGCACTTCTAAGCCCACTGCAGTGACCCTATTTATTGGAGGGTTTTCCTGGATTCTTAGAGGAAGGTAATCAGCTGATTTCCTGAGAGATCCTTGTTATTAGGGTTAGCCCTTGTGTGGTTTCAGGGCCTGGACAGTCCTTGGAGTTATATTAGCCTGGTGGTTTATGACTGACACTCCAGCATTGGGCTGGAGTCTTGGTTTAGTTTCATCTTTCCCAGGTAATTATAATAAGGATATAGTTTAAAGAATAACTGGAATTTTAAGTCCAAGAAATTCTGTTTTTAAAAAGCCAGTGGGTTTATTAGTGCAGGTCCTGTGAGACACCAGTTTGATTGGTTCCTTGGTTGGTGTTTGATGTGTGTTGGCAGCCAGTGTGGATTCGTGAAGCACTAGGTGAAATGAGAATAAAAATTCTTGAAAATTTGATAGTATTTTCGAGAATTGGATTGAGATTGGGATTGTGTTGGGTAGGGCCAAATTAAGGGATGCTTAACATATTGCTCTCACATTTTTTTTCACATGAGCCACCTATACTAAGAGTAGGATTTAGTACTTGTCTCAGCTCCAGATTTGAAAATGAGATGTTTTTGTTCTGTGAGTTGTGTTACAGTAAACTTCACATCAATGAGGCCTTATGGTCATATTTATAAAATTTGTGATGAGAGAAAATATCCATATGTTATCTCTTATAAATGATACAGTAGTGTGTCAGAGTGGCTCATTGCCAGCTATGGTCTCAGTTTGACTGATGAGTATTCTCATGAAAAATCATTCACAAGTTCATAATTGGGCCATGAAAGCCACTGTCTTAAAACTAAAGCCTAAAAACAAGGTCTCAAGCTGAGAAAATACTCTCATTCTTTTTGAGACCAAGGAAAGTTTCATCCTTTCCAAATAACTGGGGCAAGAGCCCAGTTTGCCCATAGGTGCTATTTTACATATTCACTTAAAAGGGCAGGGACAATACCTTTGGTATTTATAAGAGTGGAGGGAGATGGAAAGAAAGTAAGAAGAGGGCTTGGTGTCCTCTTCTTCCCTTCACACAAAGAGTCCCCCAGTGGTGGGTTTAAGGGGTGTCACTGAGTAATTCTTCCAACTTTTCTGTATGTTTGAAATTTTTTATTATAAAGTGTTGGGGCAGGGAGAAAAAAGACACCAGGACATCTGATCTGGATTCTGTTCAGGAGAGCATGCACTTGATATTTCTTAGTTCAGGCATAAACACAGACATCAGCAAGAGATGTGTCCCTGTGCTGGTTGACTTTCTAACTGGAATGCCTGTGGGACATGTGGGCTGCAAGAGCGGAGCCCTGTGGAGCCTATCCCCACTGTGTATCTCATTGTCCTGGCGTGAAGGTGACACTGCTTGAGAGGATGTGTGCGATGCCACGCAATTAGGCTTTGCTCTGCCAGGGGACTCTGTACCCAGTCCCAAGTTACACTCTTTTCATTGGGTAGCTAATTTTCTACAGGAAACCGTTGTTCAAACACTGGTTACCTAAGTGTGAATAGTTGGGCAATTTTTTTTTCATTTTTTTAATCAAGGTAAAATATACATAATATTGATTATTTTAACCATTCATAAGTTCACTGGCATGAAGTACATTCACGTTGTTTTTGCAACATCACCACGCTCTATACTCAAAACTTTTTTTTCATCCCAAACAGGAGCCCTTTACCCATTAAGCAGTAATTCCCTGTTACCCCAGCCCCTGGCGATCTCCATTTCACTTTGTCTCTATCAGTTTGACGTCTCTGGGTGCCTCAAGTAAGTGCAGTCATAGAGTATGTGTCCTTTTGTGTTTGGCTTATTTTACTGAGCATAATGACCTCAAGGTCCACCCATGTTGTAACATCATAGTTATCAGACTATACTAGTTACATGTAAGCTTCACTTACAAACATTTTGTTTGGACTGCATCTGAAACTTCAGAGAGAGCATGCTACTTCCTGAGTACCTGCGGTGTACCCAAACATGTGCTTTGTGATCTCCTGCATCCCTTCTTTAGACTGCCTTGGTGGCAGGGTTTATCACCAGTTTAGGATTGAGGCAACAGACTCACAGGGGTAGGTGACTTCATGTATTCATTCAGCAGATGCTTCCTGGGCCTGTGGGCCTGTGTGACAGGCAGTGAGTAGGTGCTCCTGCTCTCCCAGAGCTTGCAGTTCCAATGATTGAGGAGGACACAGGCACATCAGTCATCCCATACTGTGCTCGTGCTGGGGGGCCGGGGTTGCGGCTATGAGTGAACAGTGCCACTGAGATGGCGGGGGCAGGAGGACTGTTTTGATGAAGGTGTTTTTAGGGTTCCAGGAGTATAAGTGAGTCCAGCAGGCAGGGAAATTTGTTCTGAGCAGAGAGAACGGTCTTGCCAAGTTCTAGAGGTAAGGGAAAGTTTGATGCCCTTATCTTGCCCAGGATCACCCAGCGTGAACCTGGTTCTGGTTGTTTGGGAGACAAGCAGCTCCTTGAAGCTCAGATTCTGCTTGGGACAGAGCACCTTGGGCCTGGCTACAGGCACCTTTCAAACAGTTAAGTCTAACGACTTCATCTTTTCCTCTCTGCTTTTCTTTCTTTCAAGTAAAAAGAAAGATACCTTAACTTTTTTTTTTTTAATCCTCACCAGACGTCACACTTAGAGGGGAAGGAGGGAAAAGAAGTGAGAGAAATGTTGATTAGTAGTCTCTTGCACTTGTGCCCCTGGAGGAACTGAACCTGCAACCGCGGCATGTGCCTTGACTGAGAATTGAACCCACGGCTTTTCGGTTTACAAGATGATGCGCCAACCAACTGAGCCACACTGGCTCGGGGGAATCTTTAACTTTTTAAGCATTGTTATCATATACTTAATTAAGGAGGAGTCACTTGGAATGACCATGAAATACCTGTTCCTACATTCACTTCGGTACCTTTTCCACTAAGCCCATCTGCATTTTGCCCTGGTCTTATCTCCTGACTTGATTAAAGCCTTTTTGTCTGATTCTGAGTCCTGAACTTACTAGGAATTCCAATCACTGGCCAGTGTATTGTGCATTACAGATGAGCTCTGGGGCTGGAGCCATGTGGGCATCCGCAGCCTTAAGGCAGCAGCACAGTTTCCAGTAGCCCCAGACCAGGAACAACCCAAATGTCCTTCCATGGCAGAATGGATAAGTATGGTATAGTTGTGATATGGAATATTACTCAGCAATGAAAAGCAGCAAACTATTGCCACATACCACATGTGTAAATAACCAAACATAGTGTTGAACAAAATCAGCCAGACACAGAGTTCAGACCATGTAAGTCCATGGATATAAAGTTCAAAAACTGGTGTGAACTAACCCTAGGTGTTAGAAGTTGTGAGGGTGGTTCCTGGAGGCATTAGTCTGTGGCGGTGGGGGCCTCGGGTTGTACCGATGGACTCCTTGATCCATCTTTTCGTAGAGGATGCTGTTTGTGAATACTTGTCCATCTTATGTTTTATGCACTTAATACACCACTCTTACCTCCCCCAAAAGCTTCACTGCTGTCCCTGCTTTCAGTAGCTCCTTTTCAGAGTCAATTCCAGGGAGAACATTCAAGCCTCAGAATCAGCTGGGGCCTCCTTCCTTTGCTGTCCCTGACCTCCCTGTGTCTGATGGTGAGGCCAGGCAACTAGGATATCCCAGGTCCTGGCTCTGATTTCCTCACAGCTTTTTTTCTTTGACATGGGCCATCTCTTGTGGCTCTTGCCCTTTCTTAGCTTCCCCTCTTTAATCTGCTGGTATCACTTGAGGGTCACGGACTGCTGCTCTCCCTCTCTCACCTAACAGCTCCATTTCATGTCTGTGTATGCAGGTCACTTGATAGGTAAATGTCCCATGTGCTGGTGGCTCCCCATCTGTCGTTAAGCCCAGACCCTGGGCCATGGTTTAACTAGCTCCTGAATCCAACCCCCTTTGCTCTGTGGAGATGCCGATCTTCACCCAGGTTTCATCATCTACCTGTACTGCTGTGTTTTTCCTTTCCAGCCACCTTCCTGCTGGCTACCAGACTCAGCTGCCTAAAGGGCACTTCTGGTATGTCTTTAGCTGAACTGCAGACAGTGGTTCCCGCTCTTCTGCACTGAGTCCTCCTGTGCTCTTCAGGAAGAGCCTCCAGCCCCTCGGTCTAAGGGTGGTGGGTGGGGGTGGGGTGCCTGCGGCTTTCACATTCCTTTGCTCAGTTGTCAGTGCTGTTCCCTCTGGCTGGAAATCCATTCTTCATCTCTGGTTATCTCTGCTTCAGAGCATTTTCTGATGCTGTCCTTTATTCTCCCAACAATTAGATGATTTTTTTCTCCTTGTGGACATTTCTTTTTCTTTGAAGCTGTTTGTCCAACCACATCCTTACTTCTCACTTGACTGTGAACTTGCTGAAGGCAGAATTTTGTTCTTATTTATCCCAGCCATTCCAGAGATTTAGGCATTTGGTAAGTGTAAATAGGGTGTGGGTGGGATAGATCAGTGGATGGTGGTGGGGATATGAATACACTTGCTTGGTATCTGGCCCCTCCTTGCATTGATTGTTTATTGTGAAGATAGTATTATTTATCTCTTCTGTGTTTTAGTTTTCAAAGAAAGGGAAGAAAATGAGATTGGGCACAAGAGGTTTATGTGAATTCCCCTAGGAGAAGCCTCAGTTCTCAGACACCATTACTCAGCAATCTCTTATACTGCTGGCAGCTCCAAGAGCCTCTTTGTTGGACTGTGAACTTGGGTTTCAGAAAGTGAGGTATTTCACAGCAGATGTTTAGACCAGGAAGTCACTGAATATGAGTGTGGCTGCAATGTGCCCCATTTTACACCAATTAAGCAGAGCTCTAGGCTTCTGGCCCATGGTCAACATAGATCCCAGGGGACTCAGCTACAGATCGTGGTTCACTATCTGCAGAGCCTTACAACAGTCTTTCCAGTGACTTGAATGTAGTAAATTTTGTGCACTAAATATGGGCTTCATGTTGAAAAATTTAGTCTGGTACTTTTTCTAAATGTAGTCAGTTTTCTCTCAGCTACATTAAGAAAGGAGATGGTTTTGACCCTCCATCCTCCCATTTTTTGAGAAAGTAATAGTGATTTCAATGTCACCTCTCTGGGTTTACTGTTATATATGGTTATGAAATAGATCTATATGTGTTAATTCACATAAAACTCTTAGAGCAAGCGTGGCACATAGTAAATAATGGGTAAGTGCTAGCTATCCTGATTTTTTTTTTCCCACATGAGGAATGTCTGTGAAGCAGTTTCATCTCATAGTTGTAAAATTCCTTACTGAGACAAAGTCCAGCCCCCTTTGTCCTTTCCTTTTAAAGAATGCTCTTTTCTGGGTCAGCGTTTATTTGAGCCTGGAGGGCATGCAGAGTTTTGCCTGTACCACCTGTGGGCCTCCATGGTGGGGTTGTGGCAGCTAACTGCATAAGTGAGAATAACTGCATCCTACTGACTTCGGAGACTTTCAGTACTCACCACCCCTTGTTATCAGTGCTGTCCTCTGCTCCCAGAGGAAGGGTTTAGGGGGTGAGATGACTTGCCCTAGGTCACCCAGATAAGTGACTTGAGCTAGATACTTTGCTCTGGCTGCTAAGGGCAGTGTCAGGGGTTGGTCTTGATTTTATTTTCTGAATGCAAGAACAATAGTATTCAGTGACTTGGGCCTACAGTAGATATAATTGCTGTTGGAAAATGCTGAAGTCATTGCTGATCTATGCTTACAACTTTAATTTGTTCTTAGTGTGGTCATAAAGCACTTTTAGAAATCACTCACATGCCTTTACCAGCCCCCTTCCATGTACGTATCAATTTCCACATGAAAGATTTTTATTTTAGTATTTAGATGAAAATGCTGATAAGAAGTTGACAAATTTATAAACAATCAAGGAAGTAGTTACCTTGAAAGTTTCCTGATATGTTGTGTTGGAACTACTTTGAATTGTAATAAAAGCACCTTCAGTGTGTTAAGTTTTGTGGTGTCTTTCAGGAAATTTGGGAGAGGAAAATTTCCAAAGAGAGGGAAGGACCACAGCTTCAGGTTGAGAGGTTGGTGCAGCCCCGGGATAAAGGACAACGGTATGGACCTGGAGTTGATGGCTTATTAGGAACAAGCCAGAAATCCAAGACCCCGTGTAAGAAAGTTTAACCCCAATACTCAAGCTGTGGATTTCAAATGAAATTATATTATAATATAGTATCTTAAATGAGCCATCAATTGTTAATACTATTGTTCTTGCCTTGAGTTGAATATTTATTACTCAGTATCAGCTTGTGGAGATTGGCTTTATTGCAGATTACATAGTCCAGGAAACATTTCGGGACAACCCTGAATGTCATGTACTCTAACTGGAGTCAAAACCGTTTTTTGTCATTTCTGAGAGATGATGTGTTATTTTTTAATCTTTCCAAATGGAATATTTTCAAGATCATTGTCTAGTTCTGAAAAGTATTATTAACATTATGTGAAAACCACAAACGAACATTGCCTTTCTATCTTCTTTTTCAGATGGTGTTTCTCATCAAGATGAAGGCTCTGGAAACTTCTGGGTTCTCTATAGAAACTACAAAAATTAAAGGAAAGAAAATGTTTAAAAGGAAATTATTTTGAAACTATGTTTACAACTAACTGATAACTGTTCACAGTTTTTACAAATAAAACTCTTTAAGAAGATTGTATTTATGGTAAGAGGAAACTGGACTAACAATGAGGCCAAAGACTTTTCCTGCCACGACTTACTCTGGAAACAGCCGACAGCGACTACAGGAGATTCGCGAGGGGCTGAAGCAGCCCCCTAAGTCTTCCACTCAGGGGCCACCTGTAGGACCAAGCGACACTTCCCTGGATACCAAGGTCCTGGGGGGCAAGGATGTTGCCCGACAGCAGCAGCCAAGAGCTGTCCCAAAGTTCGGCCCCTATCAGAAAGCCCTGAGGGAGATCCGATACTCTTTGTTGCCCTTTGCCAATGAGTCAGGCCCCGTGGCCGCTGCAGAAGTGAACCGGCAGATGCTGCAGGAACTGGTGAATGCGGGCTGTGACCAGGTGGGCTCCCAGGGCCCCCGTGGCCATTACAGGAAGGGGTCCCCGTGGAGGTGCTTTGATTGGGCTTACCACTCAGAGAAGGGTCTCCAGGTTAGAAACCCAGGGCCCTTTTGGTGGATCATTGAACCAACCTCCATATTCTCTCCAAAAGGGTCTTTTTAGCTGCTTTTCCTATTCAGGAAAGATCCAGAAGTTTCTGAATGCTGCTGAATTGGGCCATGTGTATATCCTGATCTGTACTTGAGAAGGGCTCTCACGTAGAGCCCTTTGTGTGGGGTTTAGTTGGGCTTATTCTGAGATGTTATGGGGAAGAGACTGGTTCCCCTTATCTTATTTTTGATTTGTGCATTTTTACTTAGTTAAGGGGAAGGTTGATTAACAAAAATTGGCAATTCCTTGACTGTTTTTTCATATTTAAAAAAATGTTCTGATATGCTGTTATGGGAGATATATTGTAACTATGTTACATCTAACTTTGCATATTAAGGAATCGGAAAGACTAGAAATATCTTGGAAATGGTGACAGCTCAGGCTGTTTTTTCAGTTGCTTAAGAATAAGGACACATTAACAGAGGTGGCACTAATCATGCATAAATATACAACTTAGATCTGTACCTTTCTGATACTGTAGCAGTTTATAAAACTGAATAAAATCCAGATTGAGGGACAGGGCCACATAAAATGGAACCAGTTCTCACCTTGGCAGTACATATTCTAAAATTAAAATGAAACAGAGTAGATTAATATGGCCCCTGCGCAAGGATGACATGCAAATTTGTGAAGTGTTCCATATTTTTACTGGCAACTACAAAACAGTCACAAGGATGTGAAGTAAAGCATAAGGAATATAGTCAATAATTTGTAATAACTATGTATGGTGCCAGGTGAGTACTGGAAATATTGGGGGGAGGGACACTTTGTAAAGTATATGATTGTTTAACCACTATGCTGTACACCTAGAACCAATATAAAATAATATCTAAAGTGAACTGTAATTGAAAAACAAAACTAGCCCTGGCTGGTATGGCTCAGTGGATTGAGCTCTGGCCTGCAAACCAAAGGGTTGCTGGTTCTATTCCCAGTCAGGGCACATGCCTGGGTTTTAGGCCAGGTCCCTAGTGGGGGTTGCATGAGAGGCAACCACACACTGATGTTTCTCTCCCTCTTTCTCCCTCTCTTCCCCTCTCTCTATAAAATAAATAAATAAAATCTTAAAAAAAGAAAAACAAAAATAAAATATGCAAAAAAATAAAATAAATGGAGCCAGTGTCAAGTTAAGGTAAAAATGTAATTAGTAAAAATGTAGTTGCTTTATAAAATGACTTCTGAAAGCCAGTCCTTTTTTATCATCTGTCATCTTAAAAGTCACAGCTGCACGAAAATGGGAATAAGTTAGGTGTTTTTGCTGCCTTGGAAAATTATTGTGATTTCATGGTCAAAGCACATCAGGATGGCTTCAGCACTTAGTTTCCTAGAAGTAACCTAATTCTGCACTCCTGGCATCACAGTCACAGCAGAAGGCTAACAGTGCCCTGTTTTATGTGCCAAAGTCTTCTCAACCCTACTGTTGTAGTTCATTACCGTAGAACTTACCTAGAGAATTGTCATTTCTTGAATGATATGTTTATGGAACTAACCAATGTTTTGTAGGGCTTTTCTTGACACTTTGGGATATGTTAGGACTAACTTGTATACGTGATCATTGTCAGGTTGAGAGTTGTTTTTATGAAGCTCAGGATCATAAATGATGTGCTATGGAATGTTCCAGCAGTAGAAACTGACAGTAAAGATGTGACCTTTCTCACTGTGAGTATATGAAGTTAGATATGCTGCCAAATACTGGCCCTGAGAAGCACAGCTGGGTGGTTTGAAAGTAGAAAGTGGTCCTGGGGAAATGCTGACCTGAGACCTGTAGCCCAACGGCAAAGCTGAAACTTCCAGAAATCACTTGCCAACAAAAGAAGTGATCAGAGCTGTTGCTTTTTACAGCTGTGTTTCAGCTGTGACAAAAAGAAGCAACTCAAGCAAATAATTCAAAATACAGGTGGGATCTTATTATGGTAAAATCCATTAGTGATAATTATAGTGCAAGAAATAATGAAGCTGGTTCTGTTTCCAGTACAGTAAAATACAAATACAGTTAAGTCAAAAATCACAACACCAGTAAAGTTCCCAATCAGCTTGGCGTATAGTGTTACTTTATTACTTAAAACAACTCTGCCTTCATGGTTACCCTCCAACTCAGACTTTTTTGGTCTGATAGAGTGCTTTTGCATTCAGAGAATTTTAGTTGGAAAGTCACTGTGTGAACCCAGGTAATGTGAGAGAAAAATACCAACAGCACCTTGAGAGTTGTATGTGTCTTGAATAAAGCAGATTATTCAAATTCCAATATAATAGATACAGAGAATTCCTATTATTGGAGCTTTTCCACTTTGTCTCCTATTGTAGTGCCTTTTAATTGAGGTTCAGTTTTGTTCTCTTGTAGTTTGGGTCTAAGTATCATTTTAAACCCTGTATTCATCAGAATAGCAATAAACTCTGTGTTTTCCTGAGGTTTTACAGGTAGCTCAGTGTGGCACACACTTTCATATGCAGTATTCTGTCTGTTGCATGTGCATACACACACATTTTTCCATTTTATTTGGACTAAGGCAGTGAAAATATTTGAACATTTTTAGATGAGTATTTTTAAAAAACTTTTTGTCACAATAAAATTATGTTAGAAAAGTACATTATTCCTAAGCATACAGCTCAGTGACTTTTACCCAGCAAATTATACCCATGTAACCATCAGGTACAGGTGTATTTTTAATTAAAATATTTTAAAATAGGAATTTCTAGAAAAGTAAAGGACTTTAAATATTTTCTGCATAATGATTTAATGTAGATGTCAAATGATACAATGTTCATAAATCTTTTGCACATAAAGTACTAAAGACATGAACATTTCTATGGGGAAAAACCTGAGGTCAATAGAGTAATAATGTTCCTTAAGGAAGGAGCTGTTATTTAAATACAGATGTAAGGAAGTGACAGATGTTTTGGTTATGAGTGTCATATTTTGTGTCGTTGTATACTCTTATTACTGAAGTAAGTAATAATTTTAATTTAGCTTTTTTAAACAACATTTAGTTTCACTTTTTCTGTTCATCTTTATGGTTTCAAATACCCAAATTACTAGGTTTTCCCTCTTTTTCTTTCTGACAAAGTTTTAAAAACCAGTTGTTTAATTTTGCAGTGATGTTAATATACGTACAGTTCTGCTTCTCAGAAGCATGTGACTTGTGTTCTCAGTGAATGGCAGGGAGCTGACGGGTGTGAGGGTGCTCACTGCACTCAGAGTACAGGGTATGCAGGGAAGGTGGGACTGGGGGACCCAGCCACTGATTCATTGGCTCCCAGACCCTTAGCTATGTGTGCGCATCCCCTGGAGGAAGACAGATGAGAGATTTCCTTCCGAATGCTTTGAGTGGTTACCATATGCTATTTCTCTTTGGACAACCTGCATCCTGACCTCCCTGAGTCTCCCTGTGCCTCCGTCACTGATCTGTGTGAGGGGTGCCAGGTCTGGCAGCTTTGTAGACTCTTTAGGGCCCTGGCCTGGCGTGCTGTGTTCCTCTGGTCCTGTAATTTTCCTAATTCTAATTTAATATTGCATGTATTTAAGTGATCTAAATCTTTAATGGAGTGAGGTTAGAAAGAAATGAAAACAAACAAATAGACTTATTATGCCAAATTCAGCAGAAGGAAAAGAGCCAATGGTCGGGATGTGCATTCAGAGGCAGGCTTCCTGAGAACAGTGGTCACAGCACTGAGTAAGTCAGGGTGATCTGGTTTGTAGGAAAAGGGGATGAATTCTTGGCATTTGCAAGCGAAAAAGTGCAGAAAGTCAAGCTTCTCAACCTATCCTACACGTTAATCCTTGCGAGAGCCAGGACCTTTTGCCAAATGAGAGAGACCTGCTGAGGGGTGAGGCCTGCTGGAGCCCTCAGATTCCTCCCCTCCACCCCCTCAGGATACACCTGGTGTTTGAACAGCCCACAAGTGAAGCACCGGCCACACACAACTTCACTGAAACCATACAGCAGGGGTTTGACATGGACTCCAGTGGCTCTCCCAGCATTTCAGAGGAAATGAGGGCTTCAGGGGTCACACAGGTGGCTGGAGCTCTGCCCTGCCCACTGCCCTGCCCTGCTGTTATTGACCTGTGCTCCCAGCAGGTGCCAGTTAGATATGCTTGTTATATGTACATGTGAGAGGGACAGCAGTGCTCTCTTAGTGTCACCCCTGCATACTGTTTGTCTCCTCACTGTGGCCTACTGCAGCCATTGTCAGTGCTGTGTTTGCTGATGTGTGTCCTATTCCATGGAGGTTATTCTCTAGGACTTCTTCCTGTCTGGCTCTTACCCCTGCAGCCCACTAAGCTGGTCCTCCCTGGGGAACCCCTCTCACTTTTCTCCTGTGCCCCCTGGCCTGGTCTGCTCCCAGGCACTCTCCCAGTGGCTTCTGATGGGGGCACTTTAGACATCTTGTTTTGTTGGCTGGCAATGTTGCTTTCCACCTTCCAGTGTCTGGATAACGGGCATCTGTTGTGGTTCAACTCAAATTCCTTTTAGCACAGGGTCTTCCTGATTCTTCCAGCTGCATACAAGCTGCTCCTGTCCAGACAATCATTTATTTCTAACTCCTGGGGGCCTGGTGTGTTGGGCCTCTGTTGGCAGGTTGCAGTGCCCAGCCCACTCCTTTATTGTGTGCAGCTACTCCTGGAGCCCGAGTGCCCGTAGGATGTGCTCAGTCGGAGGTGAATAGAGAGCTTTGCAGAGATGAGCCCATGGAATGAAAATCACAGCAGCCCTAGCTCACTTGCCAGATGTTGATGTGGACAGAAATATGACTTTGCATCATTTACTTTGTGTAGCTCTAACAATGTGCACCATCAGGAAAGCTGTACAGATCGAAGAGAAAGGCTAACACTAAACCACTCTTCCTTTGTCTCGGAGACCAGATCCTGCCTGAGGATCACTTCACTGTAATGTAGGCATTTTGCTAACAAAACAGATAAAGTTGTTCCTCTTGGATGGGAAAGACTTTTCAGTGTTACTGAACACCCAGTATTGCCCTGAAATATTAATAAGAGGAGAAGGAAAAAAGAAACACTTAAGTTTAGGAATGTCAGTATGTCACAGGAAATTGTACTACAATAGATTTGGGTGTAGCAGTTCCTTGCCTTTCCCCCCCTTTTTTTTTTAACTTTCAAATTAAATTTGGCCCTGCCAAAAGATAAACTGTATTCCTTTTTAAAATAGGATTTACTTTGACAAAACACAAACAAATCATACCTTTGTGTCATATACCTCTCCCAGGCATCTCTCTGGTTATTAAAGTAATATGTGTTATTGTATAAATTTGGAAGATATAGAAAAGCATAAAAAGAAAATAAAAATTGCCTATAATTCTGTTAGCCCAGATAAGACCACTCTGGACATTGCCAAAATTTTTACTAATGAAAGGAAGTTAAGAAAAGTAAGGAAGGATGGGCCAATAGTGACAGGTGGGAAAGAGTTGATCATAAAGCAATATATATAGTATGACCCCAATTCTTCTGTTACACGTGTGCACGTGTATATTTAATTATCTAAGATTCTGCCAAGCCCAGTAGTCGGTTCAGGCACCAATCTGCCCCTCCCTACGTCCCACTGCCAAGCCTCCACCTTTGCTCACTGAGATGCCAGTGCCTCCTGACTACTCCCCCTGCCCTTCTCTCTGTTGGTTTGCTAACACAAAGCCCTCCAGGTGATCATCCTAGAATGGAAAAGATTGTGTCATTTCTCTTCTGGAACCCTTCTCACTATACTTGCATGGACTTTAGGTGGGGCAGGCAGGGTCCACCCTATGGCCTCTGGTTACACCACTTTTCCTGCAGTTGATGCTCTGGCCCATCCAGCTTTACTGCCTTTTCCCAGACTTTCCTACACTGGCCCATGAATGGGTAATGCCCACTCCCCCTTGAAGGATTGTCTTTATGTCAGGGACTCAGAAAGACTTTCTGATCCCTGAATCTCAAACGAATCCCTCTGTTTTGTTCTCTCTCATTGCATTGTAATTTCCCTTCATAGCATTCATCAGAATTTGTTACTAAGTAGTTGTGTATTTTCTTTAATATCCATCTCTCCTTACAGATTTCAAGCCCCACAAGGCAGTGACTTTGTTCTGGTCACCATTCTCTAGGACCTAGAATTGTGCAAGTTCTCAAAAATTTCTGATGTTTAAGTGAAGGGATAAACATTTTGTAATAAATACTTTCATTCTTAACATCTACATTGTATTCCACATTCAAAAAGATGTTTTATAATTTATTGTAAATAGCTAATGTTAAAAGGAAAACCGAGTTTGAGCAAAAATTGATTTGAAACAGGCAACACCAATCTGGAAGTGATTAGAAGCACTTTGCCCCTACAGGAGCTGGGGATACTTATTTACTTTGATACTTACTTTCATTTAAGTATATTTTATTGATTATGCTATTACAGTTGTCCCCATTTTCTTTTCTCCCATTTATCCCACTCAGCCATGCACTGCCCCCAACCCTCCCACTCCCTTCAGTATTTCCCCACTATTCTTAACCTCCCCCTGGCTATTTTGTATCTACTATTTATGCTTCTTATTCCCTGCATATGCCCCACCCCCACCCCACTACTGATAACCCTCCATGTGATCTCTATTTCTGTGCTTCTGTTCCTGTTCTAGTTGTTTGCTTAGTTTTTTTTTGTTTTTTTAAGGTTAGGTTGTTAATAACTGTGATTTTGTTGTCATTTTACTGTTCATATTTTTTATCTTTTTCTTACATAAGTCTCTTTAACATTTCATATAATAAGGGCTGGGTGATGATGAACTCCTTTAACTTGATGTTATCTGGGAAGCACTTCATCTGCCCTTCCATTTGACATGATTGCTTTGCTAGATAGAATAATCTTGGATGTAGGTTCTTGCCTTTCATGACTTTGAATACTTCTTGCTAGCCCCTTCTTGCCTATATGGTTTCTTTTGAGAAATCATCTGATAGTCTTATGGACACTCCTTTGTAGGTAACTGTCTCCTTTTCTCTTGCTGCTTTTAAGATTCTCTCTTTATCTTTAATCTTGGATAATGTAATCATGATGTTCATTGATGTGTTCCTTCTTGGGTCCAACTTTTTGGCACTCTCTGAGCTTGCTGGACTTGCATGTCTATTTCCTTTGCCAAATTGGGGAAGTTTTCCTAAATTTTTTTTTTCAAGTAAGTTTTCAATTTCTTGCTCTTCCTCTTCTCCTTCTGCCTCCCCCCCCCCCATGATTCAGACGTTGGAGCACTTAAAGTTATCCCAGAGTTTCCTAAGCCTCTCCTCATTTTTTGAATTCTTATTTCTTCATTCTGTTCCGGTTGAATGTTTATTTCTTCCTTTTGTTCCAAATCACTGATTTGAGTCCCAGTTTCCTTCCCTTCACTGTGGGTTCCCTGTATATTTTTCTTTATTTCACTTTGTATAGCCTTCACTTCTTCCTTTATTTTGTGGCCATACTCAATCATTTCTGTGAGCATCCTGATTACCAGTGTTTTGAACTCTGCATTGGATAGGTTGGCTATCTCTTCATTGCTTAGTTCTTTTTGTTGAGTTTTGATTTGTTCATTTATTTGGGCCATAATTCTTTGTTTTGGCAGGCCTGTAACATTGTAGGGGGCAGAGCCTTAGGAATTCACCAGGGGCTGTTGCTGAGTTGTGTCACTGTATATGGAGGTGGGGTCAGAGAGGGAACAATGCTGCTTGCCAGGCTCTCTCCCTGCTTTCAGTCAACCCCCCCCCCCCCCCGCCCACAAGTGAATTGTGCCCTTCTGGTGCTCATTTCTGGGTGGGTGGTTTTGTGTACATTCTAGGACCCCTTGGGCCCCTCCTACGGACTCTCCTGTGAGACTTGGAGTTTCTTTGGACAAAACTTTTATAGAGAAGAGACATGAGCAAAGCAAAGAGACCATTTGAATGGCTCTAGTTTAGGGATTGCCTCAATTGGGAAAGGAGAGTTGGCTATTTGTGATTGGTTGTCCTTAGGTTTTTGTGTTGTAACCTTGGGGCACATACAGGCTTAGGTTTGGGTTTGCTTACATGGTCTACTGAGGCCATGGCCTCACTGTTTAATTAACTTAACACTGGTGATGAACATCCTTCTGCGTAGCTGTTTATGGATATCACTGACTTCCTTAGAATAAATTTTAGACATGGAATTACTAGGGCATATGATTGGAGTATTTTTATAGTTTTTGTTTGTATCTCCAAGTTTCCGTTAAAGATTATTAAATTGCACTTATATTTACAACCTGGGCAATAATGAATACTATTACTACTACTAAAAAAAGCAACAAAAACCAAATTTTTGTCAATTTAATAGTTCTGTATTCTTTTCTTAAACATATTATTAACATACAACATTGTAGTAGTGTCAGACATAAAATATAATGATTTGATATTTGTATATATTGTGAAATAATCACCCCAGTAAGTTTGGTTGACATCCATCACCACACAATTACATATTTTTTACTTGTGATAAGAACTTTTAAGATCTTACTTAGCAACTTTCAAATACACAATAACTATTATTAACTGTAGTCACCATGCTGCACACTATAGCCTGTGTCTCACTCATGTTATAACTGGAACTCTGTGTCTTCTGACCCCCTTTCCCTGCCTCAAGCGTCAACAGTCTGTTCTCAGTATCTATGAATTGATGGTGTTTTTGTTGTCGTTTAAGATTTTTTTTTAAAGATCATGCAGTATTTGTCTTTCTCTGTCTGACTTATTTCACTTAGCATGATGCCCACCAGATCCATTCATGTTGTCACAGGTGGTAAGATTTCATTCTTTTTTATGGCTGAACAGTATTCCATTGTATATGTGTCTGTGTGTGTATTCAGTTGGTATATGTTTATATATATCACATCTTATCCATTCATCTTGGGACACTTGGGTTACTTCTATATCTTGGCTATTATAAATAATGCTACAGTGAACATGGGGGTACAGATATCTTTTTGAGTTAGTATGTTCATTTTTTTCAGATAAATACCCAGAAGTAGAATTACTGGTTCATAAGCTAATTTAAAAAAAAAAAACTTTTTTTGAGGAACCTTCACACTGTTTTCCATAGTGGCTGCAGCAGTTTACATTCTCACCAACAACAGTGTACGAGGGTACCCTTCTCTTTACATCTTTGCCAGCACTTGTTTATTGGCTTTTTGATAATGGCTATTCTAACAGGTATGAGGTGGTATTTTATTGGCCATCTATATATCTTCTTTAGAAAAATGTCTTTTCAGATCCTCTGCCCATTTTTTAAATTGGATTTGTTGTTGTTGTTGTTGTTTTGTTATTGAGTTAAGGTCTTTATATTTTGGGGATATTAACCCCTTATCAGATGCATGATTTGCAAATATCTTCTATTTAGTAGGTTGCCTTTTCATTTTGTTGATGGTTCTGTTTTCGTTTTTGTTTTGTTTTTTTTTTAAGAGAGAGAGAGGGAAAATAAAAAACATTGACTTGTTGTTGCACCCATTCGTGCACTCATTGGTTGCTTTTTGTGCCTTGACCGGGGATTGAAACTGCAACCTTGGCGTATCAGGATGACTTCTCCAACTAACTGAACTACCCAGCCAGGGCTGTTCTGTATTCTTAATTGTGGCAATAGCTATGTGATAATGAAGAAAGTGGTAACAGTTCTTTAGTTTTAAGTAGCAGAAAAATGTTATATTGTGGGGGGGCCTCTTACTAAGTGTCTGAGATTGGCTCCATTTTCCTGTTAAAATGAGATGCAAAGTCTAGAACATTAAGACCAAAATACATCATTTTTTTTTAAGATTTTATTTATTTATTTTTAGAGAGAGGGGAAAGGAGGGAGAAAGAGAGGGAGAGAAACAGCAATGTATGGTTGCCTCTCACATGGCTCTCACTGGGGACCTGGCCCGCAACCCAGGCACGTGCCCTGACTGGGAATTGAACCAAGACCCTCTGGTTCCCAGCCTGCACTCAGTCCACTGAGCTACACCAGCCAGGGCCAAAATACATCTTTTGAGGTACACATCTTTTCTCCCCTGCTTGGTACAAGTCCTAGACTGACTCAGGAATCTACAGTCCTCGTGGACTTGCAGGTGGGAGCAGAGAGTTGGCAAACCAATAGCAAGGCCTGTTCCCCAGGGAGGAGGACGTGCCATGAGAATCCCAGGAGAAGCACCAGCTGGACATCCAGCTTGGTTTCCTGTAGGAAAGTGTTTTGTGTGCAGAGCAGAGCTTCCTGGCAGATGTTTAGGAATAACAAGCTATAGGTTTGTGGAAGAGTTGGTTCCTGCTGCTCTAGAAACCTGGGTTCTGGCCTCCACTTCAGGCAACCTTCTCCTTTTATCCCAGCATGTAGTACAAATGTCAGTGTTTTCTCTGTGTCATATGTGTAAATTGTTGGGTGATCACAAATATTGTTTACTTGCTACCTGTTATGTAACATCGAGCAGTATCCTACCTGGACACTGCAAAACCCATTTGGTGGGTTTTGCCATCCTCAGAGGTGAGGAATGGTCATTCTGTAGCAGTTTGGTTTTTTTTTTAATCCTCACCCGAGGACTTTTTTTTTTTTTTTTAATTTAAAGTGATTTTTAAAAATTAACGTTCAAATACAGTTGTCTTCATTTTCCCACCACCACTTTCCCCCGCCTGAACCACTCCCTGAGGACATTTTTAAAAATTGCTTTTAGAGAGGAAGAGAGAAAGAGAAATGTCGATGAGAGGGGGAAGCATTGATTGGTTGCCCTCTGTGCCCAGACGGGGGATCAACCAGGGATCAAACCCACAACCTAGGCATGTGCCCCAACTGGTAGTGGAACCTGCAACTCTTTGGTTATGGGATGATGTTCCAACTACCTGAACTACACAGGCCAGGGCTTTTCTGTAGCATTGTGCTTTACTCCCTACCTGGTGCTGTACTGGCATGTGTTATAATGCTGCTGTAGAAGGACCTGGAGAGTGTTGAAGAAACACTGTTGCCTGGGCCCTCACCCCAGAGATTGAATTCATTTGGTGAGGAATGGGTCCCAGGTATGAGCCCTTCTTAATGGTTTGGGGTGGTAACTTATGTGTAGCCAGGGCAGACCTCGCTCTGTGTTAGGTAGATTGAGTCCTGGGAGCAGGGCTCTAAGTTGTGTTGTCTGCATGCATCCTGTGTGGGGCTTCTTCTTACACTTGTCCTGTCATTGCCACTCCATTTGGATGTCAAAAGAAGTGAAAACCCAATAAGGAAATTCAATTTTAAAATTTTGTTTAACAATAATATCTTTTAGAACTATTTTCAATGGGGTCATTATGAATTTCAAACTTAATAACAAAAAGCCACATCCATTATTATAGTCACTACCCAGCTTCTCTTTATTTTGTTATTAAAATTTAGTTACCAAAAGTTCATAGTTTTCAAGTTTGAAGCAAAATACATTTGCCATATAATTTTTATGTTAGGTTTTACCCATCTTGGATTTATATTTATTTTATTTTATTATAATTTGGAATATATTATTTGGAAGGGAGTTGTTTTTCAAAATTATATTTTTCCATTTGTAATTTTATGTAATACTTATTTCTCAGTGTGACAATTTGAATTTTTATAAGTATTCTTGATATCTTTTCTATAGTTATGGGAAACTGCAGGAAATTTCTCTTGTTTTTGTACCACACTTCCATCCCCACGCCGTTACCCCCAGCTCTAGCACAGCCATAGATAAAAATGAGCGCTCATCAGATACTTCCAGGCTTTAGATCAGACAGACTCTGTATTAGATTCTGACTGAGCTTCCTTTAGGTATTAGGAATTGAATTAAGCTGCTGGTCACTGGTCCCCATACCTTTATGCAGAATGAAAATGAAGGTTCTAGGTTGGCACAGTGTGGCCAGCTATAGGACACAGGACACATCGACACATTGTGTCATTAAGGACCCAGGTTCCTCCTCTTTTTCTGTTCTGCGGTCCTAGTAAAGAGGGTACCATCTTCACATGTACCAAGTGGCACCTCTGCAGTCAGCACTGCATGCCAGAAGCAGGTAGGGGCAGCAAGAACAGGCTTCCCTATGCCCTAGCTTTGGCTCTTCCTTAAGAAACTTTCCCTATACCTCACTGACCACATGCTAGTCACTGGGTCACAGAGGTTAAAGCAACTTTGGAAATGTGTAGTTGGGCGTATGGTTGCCCTAACAAAACAGGGCTCCGTTAGTAAGAAAGAAAGGGAAGATAGATCTTGGTTAGGAAACCAGAGTATAACCAGGTGTTGCACTGCTTTGTCACAAGATTCTTCATCTTCTATGCACTTGGAACAATAATTACCGTACTTCTGTCTCATGGGTGGTACCGCAGACCAGAAAAAATGCGTGTTAAATGCCTGGCATATGGTAGGCATGCAAAGGATGTTGCTGTGTGTCATCCATCTGGAAGATTTGTGAGTGGCTGGAAAGCTGGGTTTCAGATGCTTCATGGTGAAATTTGTCATCTCTCAGCAGTCTCTGGGCTGCAGGTCCTCCACCTCCCAGTAACCACACAGAGATTTACTGTAAACCATGCAATGTGTGTGCCCTTGTGGTTTTGACATATTTGGCTGGTTATGACATTTCATTTTAGAAGAATTATTAGTCATGTGGCAGAAATAAAGGTTGTTTTGTACAAAAATAAATGATTAACAGTGACAAAATCTCTCTAGCCAACAAGTAAACGTGGAGTGTAAATTGAAAGCAACTTCATGTGGTTTACAGAAGCTTTTATTCAGCAGAGAGCCTTGTAAAGCTAATGGAGGCGCAAGCATGTGGCTGAGCATACTGGAGCAGTCAACTTCCAGTGACTTGGAGGAAGCTTCAGGCTAGTGCATGGATCTCTGTCACCTCTCCTTTATTCCTCCTTGCCTAATGGCTTCATTCAACTACTGTTTTGACAGTCCCACTGTCTTTCTGGTATTTTTGGCTGGAAATGTTAGCACAAGAGGTCCCAATCTGAAGCTGGTGATCTATTAGTAAATTTTTTTTTTGTACCAAGAAAGTATTTATTAATTGAGGAAATGGTGGCCAGTCTGGAGTCACAGGTAAGCTACTGCTGAAAGACCTGACTCCAGGTGGCTGCCCAGGGATGGGTTATATAGGGGGAAATCATTCATCTGTTAGTAAATCTTGATATGCTTGTTTCCAATCTGCCATATTTACATCCCTTCCGTTTGGGCCAAAGTTTCTGAGATTTTCCTAAAAAAGGTCGAGACTTGTCTCTTAGGCTTGTCTTTGACTATGGTCTCTATTTTAGTCATTATGTTAATGAGTACCTTCCCCAATAACTGCTATTTTTTTCTCCTCAGTAGCTTTCAAATGTATCTTTTCAATGCTAACATCCTGTACACCCGAGTTCTTTTAAGTAGTCTACCTGATCCAGTGTTTCTTCCTAAACTTTTCCTGAAACAAAACCATTAGTTAATCTCTTGGTAACAACGGCTCTTCTCCTACCATCTGACCTCCACTTATTTGTCAGACTTCATTGTTTCTCTCAAGACTAGTCCAGCTTGCTGGCTCCAGCAGTGCCTGCCTCTGTACACACCAACTGCTATCCAGCTCTGTAACTTTCTTCTACACTGGCTTCACTCATGCTGTTTCCCCCACCTGGAGTGCACTCCCTGCAGTCCAGCCACATCCCAGCCACTCCAGGCTTACTCTTCCGTGATTCATCCTGTGACCACCTCCAGCTACTCATTCCAGAACAAGCTGAATTCTCCCTTTCCTCAACTCCTGTTTTTATCAGTACCATCCAGGCAACCATGGTAGGTCTACACAGGGCCTTAGGGATTATCTAGCCCACCCAGCTCTTTTCACAGGTGAATTACTGAAACCTAGAAAGGCGATGTGGTCAGTTCAAGACTGTATAGTAAGTGGGGGCAGAGCTGAAGCTAGAAGCAGCTCAGTCTGGTCCATGAGACTTGAGAGAGAAAGGGAGAGAACTGTCCCCGTATTTATAAAAATAACATAGTTTTTAAAAACTTGTTCTTTTTTTAAATTGAATTTATTGAGTTGACATTGATTAGTAAAACTATATAGGTTTCAGGTATACAATTCTACATCTGTATATTGTATTGTGTGTTTACCACCCGAAGTCAAGTCTCTTTCCATCACCGTTTTTACCTCCTTCACCTTCTTCTACCTCCCTTCAAATCCCTTCCCTCTGGCAATCACCATATTGTCTCTGTCTATGAGTCTTTTTTTCTTTGCTTACTCTCTTCACCCTTCTCACCCAACTCCCAACCCCTGCCCCTCTGACAGCTGTCAGTCTGTTCTCTGTATCTATGAGTCTGTCTCCACTTTGTTCATTCTGGGCATTAGATTCCACATATAATTGAAATCATAAGGTATTTGTTTTTCTCTGATTAGCTTATTTCACTCAGCATAATACTCGCCAGGTCCATCCACTGCAGTTGCAAAAGATAAGATTTCCTTCTTTTTTACAGTCGAATAGTATTTCATTACATAAATGTCCCACAGTTGTTTTATCCACTCATCTACTGATGGACACTTGGGCCGCTTTGGATCTTGGCAATTTAAATATCATTGCAATGAACACAAGGGTGCTTATATTCTTTTGAATTAGTGTTTTGGGTTCCTTCGGATATATTCCCAGAAATGGGATCACTGGGTCAAAAGGCAGATCCATTTTCAATTTTTTCAGGTATCACCACAGTGGCTGCACCAGTCTGCATTCCCACCGACAATGCACAAGCATTCTCCTTTTCTCCACATCCTGGCCAGTACTTGGCTGTTTGTTGATTTATTGATGATAGCCATTCTGACAGGTGTGAGGTGATATCTCATTGTGATTTTAATTTACATTTCTCTAATGATTAATAAGGATGAGCATCCTTTCATATGTCTATGGGCTATCTGTATGTTGTCTTTGGAGAAGTGTCTATTCAGGTCCTTTGCCTATTTCTTAATTGTATTATTTGGGGTTTTTTGGTGTTGAGTTTTGTAAGTTTTGGATATTAACTCCTTATCAGATGTACCATTGGTGAATATGTTCTCCCATTCAGTGAGTTGTCTTTTCATTTTGTTGGTTTCCATTGCTGTGCAAAAACTTTCTAGTTTGATGTAGTCTCATTTGTTTATTTTTTTCTTTTGTTTCCCTTGCCTGAGGTGATATATCAGAAAAAACATTACTATGAGAAGTGTCTGAGGTTTCACTGACTATGTTATTTCCTAGGATTTTTATAGTTTTGAGTCTAACATTTAAGTCTTTAATCCATTTTGAGTTTATTCTTGTATATGGTGTGAAAAAGTGGTCTAGTTTTTTTTTCTATGTATCTGTCCAATTTTCCCAGCACTATTTATTGAATAGACTATATTTACTTTATTGTGTGTTTTTTCCTCCTGCATCAACCCACTATTTCGAGGTAATCAGTATTACTTGGCCATGCATGATTATTTGTGTGTGTGTAATTTCTTTTTTATTTTCGTTAGCTTTTAGTTTGGAAGAAGTTTTAAAAGTAAAACAGCATTGTGAAAGACCCCACATATCCATCAATTACCTTCAACAGTGATCACTATTCTTCCTTGTTTCATCTTCTCTGGAGTAGTTTTTGAAATAAACATTTAATTCAAGTGTAATATCCAGGATATTTTAAAAACAAATTCTAGGCATCAGTCATATCATTTATCTCTGATATATACTTTAATAGATCTCTAAAAGACAAGACAAAAAGGATTTAAAAACAAAAAAGACAAAGTAAAAATGTAATCCCCATACTGTTATTACATTAAAAAACTAACATATCATTTTTATGACTACTTATTTAACATTTTACAGCTACTTACTGTGTAAGTGAAATGAATGTTTTTTGAGCAATTGCTATATGGATATCACTTAATCCTCCCAAGGAGCCCATGAAGAAGACTCTACCATTGTCAGTATTTTACAGATGAACAAACCAGATCATAGGTTAACTTACACAAGCTAAATAGTGTAGGTACTAAGAAGTGGAACTAGCAATCAAATCCAGATCTGGCTGTGTCTTGTTTCCTGAATTCTTTCCCCTCAAATTAACATAAAGAGCATTTCTTTATATTAATAAAAGCATTATTCTAAAATGATATGCCATATGGTGGTATCTATTATCTGCCAGAATTCAACAATTCTCCCTTTTTAGACAATGAGATTGTTTTCACTTTTTTACTATTATAAAGAATGCTATAGTGAACATGCTTAGTCATAGATTTTGGAAGATATCTGTACTACTTTTTTTAGGTCAGATTTTTTAAAGTGAAGTTAGTCCAGGAAATTTGTTCTGTCATTTTTACCTTGTCAGTTTTACCTTGAGGTGGAGTAACATTGAATAGTAGATCACACAGTAGTAAATGACAACTGAACTAGAAGTAAACCCAAGTCATGTTTTTAGCACATGTTTACTGAACACTTACTAGGTGCTGAGACACTTCCTTTTAATGCTTGGTTGATTCTGGATTCTCTCTCATTTACCAGTTCAACTTTGTGGTAGGTGTTTCCACTAATGGTAGAGGAGTTAGGGGGTGGCAAAACCTTCATTCTATAACCATTATAAAAACTAGATTTTAAAAATTAAATGTTTAAAGACAATGGAAACTGTCTGAAAACAGACACCACAGGAGAGATTTAATCTGCAAAAACCAATGGGAAATGGTAAAACTTGGGAACTTGTGGCTTTTTAGCCCAAGGGTCTTGTCTAATTCCCATTGCTGCAGGAAATGATACAAGGAGAGAGAGAAAAACTTACCTTACTGACCAGAGGTCAGATAGCTCGGAATGTAAAGAGGTAATCTAGGTAGTGAAAAAAATACAGAAGGCATGAAGCTCAAGTTCTGAGTGCAAACTCTCCCAAATCCCTTGCAGCAGTTAAAGTGTACATGTATGGGGAGAGCCCAGGGGGCTCAGTCAGAAAGGATGCAAAAGCCAGAAGTATAACCTTGAAAGAAAAGCTGTTTGGGGCCAGACTTGTGAACTTCCTGCATTTTTAAAGCAAGTGCATTTCTCAACCATGTGCAGCATAGGTGGCATAAAGTGAAACCCTTATGGGCTTCAAGTTTCAGAGGACAGAGCAGCTGAAAATTGTGGTGAAAAGGGAAGGAATACCTAGAAGCAAGAAAGTCAGAGCAAAGCTAAGTCTCAGCTTTCCCTGTAGCCTTTGCTAATGAGCAGTTGCATGGGCATAGAAGAGACTACCACGAGGGTGCCAGGTTAAAAAATTGGAAAGCCATAGAACAGATAGAGATATCAGTTTCTATGTGCTCTAGTTCAAATCCAATCAAGCGACTGCCCATGATAACAAAATCACTAACCTCAGAACCAAGCAAAATGCAATGTTGCTACAAGGTATTACTCACCGTGTCCAGTTTTTAACATGTGGAGAAAAAGGCCAATGAGACCCATACTCAGGTAATAAGTCAGTCAATAGAAATCAACTTCTGGTGGCACTAGATGTTGGCTTTAACATAAAGATTAAAAATATCTGTTTTAACTTCCGGCCAAGACAGAGGCATAGGTAGACATGCTGTGCCTCCTCGCACAACCAAAAGAGGAAAAACAACAATTTTAAAAAACAAAAACAGCCAGATCTGACAGAAAACTGAACTGAGTGGAAGTCCAACAACCAAGGAGTTAAAGAAGACATGTTCATCCAGACCGGTAGGTGGGGCAGAGCTGGGTGGAGAGCGCTCGGCAAGACGCGGTTTGTGGAGCAGTGCGGGCAACGCTCCAGCTGCCCGGAGAGGCCCGTGGCGGGCGCGCCTGGCCAAAACTCGGCAGACACACTCAGCGAAACCAGGGCTGAGACTGGTGGACTGGGCGGTCCCTCATTCTCTCGCAGATAAACCAGGAGGAGAAGCTGGGGAGCAGAGCAGACTGCACGGAATAAAGCCTCAAACCACCAATTGAATACACCTGTGCGGGTTGAGGCGGCAGTGGGAGGAACTCCCGGCCTCACAGGAGAGTTCGTTGGGGAGACCCACAGGGACTTGGAACTGTGCAGGCCTGTCCACTCACCCCGTAGCCAGCAAAGAAGGGCCCAACTTGCTCGTGGATAGCTGGGGAAGTGCGGAGAACAGAGCAAGCGCCATTGTTCTCTCAGGCCCCGCCCCCCCCAGCGCCACAACACAATGACGTGTTGCCCCGCCCTGGTGAACACCTAAGGCTCTGCCCCTTAAAGTAACAGGTACACCAGGAAAAAAAATGGCCCAAATAAAAGAACACAGCAAAGTTGCAGAAAAAATACAACTAAGTGACGAAGGGGTAGCCAACCTATCAGATGCACAGTTCAAAACACTGGTAATCAGGATGCTTACAGGATGGGAAGAAAGATGGCCGCAATTAGTTGAACAAATGAAGGATACTATGAAGGAAATGAGGGGAAATCTGCAGGGAACCAATAGGGATGAGAAGGAAACTGGGACTCAGATCAATGGAGTGGACCAGCAGAAAGAAAAAAACATCCAACCAGAAAAGAATGAAGAAACAAGAATTCAAAAAACTGAGGAGAGGTTTAGGAACCTCCAGGACATCTTTAAATGTTCCAACATCCGAATCATAGGGGTGCCAGAAGGAGAAGAGGAAGACCAAGGGATTGAAAACTTAATTGAACAAATAATGAAGGAGAACTTCCCCAAGCTGGTGAAGGAAATAGACTTTCAGGAAGTCCAGGAAGCCCAGAGAGTCCCAAAGAAGTTGGATCCAAAGAGGAACACACCAAGACACATCATAATGACATTACCCAAGATTAAAAATAAGGAGAGAATCTTAGAAGCAGCAAGAGAAAAGGAGACAGTTACCTACAAAGGAATTCTCATAAGACTGTCAGCTGATTTTTTGAAAGAGACTTTGCAGGCAAGAAGGGGCTGGAGAGAAGTATTCCAAGTCATGAAAGGCAAGGACCTACATCCAAGAATAGTCTATCCAGCAAAGCTATCATTTAGAGTGGAAGGGCAGACAAAGTGCTTCTCAGATAAGGTCAAGTTCAAGGGGTTTATCAACACCCAGCCTTTATTATATGAAATGTTAAAGGGATTTATATAAGACATGGAGGGATAGCAACAGGGGAGTGGTAGGGGGAGAGAGGGGGAAAAGGTGCAGAGAATAAATAGCATAAACGGTAGGTAGAAAATGGACAGGGGGAGGTTAAGAATAGTATAGGAAATGTAGAAGCCAAAGAACTTATGTGTATGACCCATGGACAAAAACTAAAGGGCGGGGAATGGGGGAGGTGGAGGGGAAGAAGGGGGTGGGGACTGTGACAACTGTAATAGCATAATCAATAAAATATATTTAAAAAATAATATCTTTTTAAGTTGTTAAGATGCTAAATGTTATGTGCTTTTAAAAAAACCAAGAATTTAAAAAACTATTAAAAGGTAATTTTATGAAAAATGAAACGAAAATGTGTCAGTAGAGTTCATAGAAAATATAGTATTAATTGAATGCACAGACAGAATCTCAGCAGAGAAATGGAAACCACAAAAACAGAAATTCTAAGCTTCAAAATATACTGACTGGGGGGAGGTAGAAGAGGGTAAAGGGGTATAAATGGTGACAGAAAGAGACATTGGATGGTGAACATACAATACAATATACAGATGATGTATCATAGAAAGATACACTTGAAACCTATATAATTTTATTAACCAATGTCACCCCAATAAATTCAATAAAAATTTTTTAAAAAGTACGCTGACTAAAATTTAAAAATTGACTGAAGGGGCTCAACATAAGATTAAGTACGGAAATAGAAAGAATCAGTGAACTTAAGTATAGATCAGTAGACATTACCCAACCAAAAACATAGAACAGACTGAAGAGAAATAAATAGAATCTCAGAGACCTGAGGTTGATGTCAGGTGGTTTAGTGTATGTGAAATTAAGAGTCCCCAAAGGAGAGGAGCAGTAGAAAGAGGCAGAAAAATATTTGAAGCAATAATGGAATGACATGTTCCCAAATTGCTGAAAAACTTTTAGGTACAGACTCAGGGAATATGTTCTACGCAGAGTAGTTTACATAAGATTAATAGCTGACTTCTCATCAGAAAGTATAAAAGTTGAATGTATTGGAAAGATATGTTTGAAGTGCAGAAGGGGGAAAATCTGTCCACCGAGAAGTCAATGTCTAGCAAAATGTCCTTCAGAAATGAAAGTGAAGATACTTTCAGAGAAACAAAAATCTGAGAAAATGTATCACCAGGGGACCTGCATTAAAAGGAATGCTAAAGGTTTTACAAGCAGGAATGAAGAGCACTAGGAATGGTAGATAACAATAAATATAAAGATTAATTTAATTGATTCTTTATCAATTTCTTTAAAAGATATATCAATATTTAAAGCAAAAATAACGCTGTATTAATGGGCTTACCACACATAAAGATGTAAGATAGAACACTGTGGTAGGGGTTGAATAGAATTATATTGCAAGGTTCCTATATTTTTTAGACATAATAGAAATTAACATTTAAGTGGATTGTGTTAAGTTAAAGGTGTATGTTGCTTGTGTTCTTTAGAGCAATCACTAAGATATAATTTAAAGAGATAGAGCTAGAGAGCCAACTGAGGAATTGAAATGGAATGCCAAAAAAAAAAAACTTGATTAACATGTCCTGGCCAAGTGGCTCCTTTGGTTGAAGCTTTGTCCCAATCACCCAAAAGATTGGGGGTTCAATTCCCAGTCCAGGGTACATACCTAGGTTGCAGGTTCGATCCCTGGTTGGGGCGCACATGGAAGGCAACCAATTAATGTTTTTCTCTCTCCCCCTTCCTGTCTCCCTAAAAACAATAAAAATATATCCTCAGATGAGGGTTAAAAAAATTTTTTTTTTGCATTAACATGAAAGGAGGCAGGGAAGGAGGGCTAAAGGAACAAAAACCAGATGAGATAAATAGGAAGGACAGATCTAAATAAAACCATATTAATAATTACACTCACTGTAAAGAGATTAAGCACTCCAATCAAAAGGAGAGATTGCCATGCTGAATAAAAAATCAAGATCAAACGATATCTTGTGTACAAGATGCACTTAAAAATTCTTTTAATTTTATTTTTAATCAAATTAATTGGGTGACATTGGTTAATAAGATTGTATGGTACAAGTGTACAATACTAAATATAATTAATTTTCTGTATATTGCAGTGTGGGCTCACTACCCAAAGTCTAGTCTCCTTCTGTCACCAGATATTTGACCCCTTTACTCTCTTATACCTTCCTCCACCCCCTCTCCTCTGTGGTAACCACCATACTGTTGTCTGTGTTAGTGCATTTTTTGTTTGTTTGTTCATTTGTTGCTTTCCATTCTATATATCACATATATATGTGAAATCATATGATTCTTGTCCTTTTCTGTCTGACTTATTTTGCTTAGCATGATACTTTCAAGATCCATCTGTGATGTTGCAAGTGGCAGTATTTCATCCTTTCTTATGGCTGTACTACTGTATTGTGATGTATATATGCACCTCATCTTTATCCAGTTCTCTATGGAAGGACACTTTGGTTGTTTCCAGGTCTTGGTCACCATGAATAATGCTGCAGTGAACATAGGGGTACATATATCTTTATAAATACATGTTTTCAAAAAATTTGGGGTAGATATGCAGAAAAAGAGTTGCTTAGTCATATGGTAGCTCTATGCTCAGTTTTCTGAGGAACTTCCATTCTGTTTCCCATAGTGGCTGTACCAATTTACATTCATACCAGCAGTATACTAGAGATCCCTTTTCTCTACAGCCTCTCTAATATTTAGTATTTGTCTTGTTGATAAAGCCATTTTGATAAGGGTGAGGTGGTACCTTATTGTGGTTTTGATTTACATTTCCCTTATTGTTAGGGAAAATGTGCATCTTCTCATACACCTATTGGTCATTTGTATGTCTTCTTGGGAAAAGTGTCTATTCAGGTTCTCTGCCAGTTTTTAATTGGATTGTTTGCTTTCTTATTGTTGAGCCATGTGAGTTCTTTATATATTTTGGATATCAACTCCATATCAGAAGTATTGTTTGTAAATATCTTCTCCCATTGTTTTTTGTTGTTGTTGTTGTTATTGATGATGGTTTCTTTTAGTGTGAGAAGCTTTTTAATTTCATATAGTCCCATTCATTTATTTTTGCTCTTCCCTTGCCTTTGGGGTCAAATTCATAAAATTCTGAGACCAAGGTCCATAAGTTTAGTACCTATGTTTTTTTCTATGTAATTTATTATTTCAGGTCTTATATTTGGGTCTTTGATCCATGTTGTGTTAATTTGTATGTGGGGTCAAATAGCAGTCTAGTTTCATCCTTTTGCATGAAGACACACTTCTTAAACACAAGGACACAAATAGGCTGAAAGTAAAAGTCTGGAAAAAGATATACCATTTAAACAGTAAATATAAATAGATGCAGTGGTAATATTGATATCAAAGAGTACCATTGAGACGAATATACTTGAGGCAAAAAAGGCTTAATTAACAATAAAAAGGTCAGTATACCAGGAGGATGTAGTTGAGTATATGCCCAAAAACAGATCTTCAAACTACAAACTAAAAGGAGAAATGGGCAAACCATGAGTCACACACAGATTTTAACCCACCTCTCTCAGTAATGGGTGGAACAAGGATACAAAAATATCAGTAAGGTTATAGGAGGTTTGAACAACATTGTCAACCACTTTAACTTAATTGACATCTGTAAAAAACCACGCTCAGTAGTAACTGCAGCATACACATTCTTTTCTACTGTTCATGAATGTTCACAAAGATAGACCAGCTGTTAAGACAGAAGTCTTAGTAGTTTTTCAAAGATTGAAATCTTACAGACTGTATTTTCTGACTATAGTGAAATTAAGTTAGGGAAAAGTTAACCTTTTTAAAAGCCCCAAATATATGGACATGAATTCATGACTCAAAAAAGAAATCACGAAATAAATTATAAAATATTTGATCATTTAATGAAAATACCATATATCAAAATTTGTGAGATTTTGCTAAAACTGTACCTAGAAGGAGGAAAGAGAAACATTGATGTGAAAGAGAAACATCAGTTTGGTTACCTGGCATACATACCCTGACGGGGAATCAAACATACAACCTTTATGGTGTATGGGACAATGCACCAACTAACTGAACCACCTGGCCAGAGTGGTAAATTTATAGTTTTAAATGTTTATTTTAGAAAAGAAAAGTCTAAAATCAATTTTTGAAGATTCTCTCTTGGGAGGCTAGAAAAAAAGAACAGTAAATTAAACCCAAGGTAAGTCAAAGAAAGGAAACAAAGAGAACAAACAATAGAGAAAATCAATTAAGTCAAAAGCTGGTTCTTTGAAAAAATAAGATTGATAAACTTCTAGCTAAACTTACCCTAAACAGTAAATAGATGAATAGATAAATAAGAAATTTAAAAAGCATGGAAACAAATTGCCAATTTCAGGAGTGAATGAAGGGAGACCACTATGGATCCTACAGACATTACAAAGATTATAAGGGAATAAAAAAATAAATATGTTATCCAATAAACGTGACTTAAATGAAATGGATAGACTAACTTCTTAAGAGACAAAAATACCAAAATTGACATAAGAAGAAGTAGGAAAATCCTAGTAGCCCAGTATCTATTAAAGAAATCCATAAGACTTCTGGTCAAGATGGAAGTATAGGTAAACATGTTTTACTTCCTTGTACAACCATACAAATAATTGCAACCAGGTCTCAAAACAAGTAACACCAAGAACCATCAGAAAATTGAGCTGTATGGAAGTCTTGACAACCAGCGATTTAAAGAAGCCACATTCATCCAGATGGGTAGGAGGTGTGGATCTGTGGAGATGGGTAGAGAGGTCATGTGGAGAGGAAAGGTGGCGGCAGAACAGATGGTCTCACATTCATGTATGGTGGATAAAAATTGAGAGGGAAACCTTGGAAGCAAGCAATTCCAGCCCCAGGCCAGACCGCACAGTGATGTGAACTCTAGCCAGTGGGGTCCGTGTGTTGTGGCTGCAACAAACAAATTCACATGGACTGCAGAAGTCCTGTAGAGAAAAAGGGATGGCACAGTCGCTCTGTAAATGAGAGAGGGCCCTGACCCCTGCCTGGACAGGCTTTTATTGCTTTTCTGGGTACATTACATTGAGGATGGTCCTCATTTAATATGTACAGGTTCACTTTAGGTGGTTACCTTTTACAGATAACGAAGGAGAGAATGTTGCTAATTATTTCAAAGAAAAAGGATATTTGCAAATGCAAGGGGAAAAGTGGTTGAACTGGTTACACGTCATACTTGGGAGGTTTAGCACAGATTTTAGGAAGTTACTTTAAAGATATGCAGTAAACATTTGCTGCCTTAATCAGGGCAAGGGAGTCTTAGCAAAAAGCAAGCCTCAGAGCATCCTAGATACAATGCAGGCCTGATTCCCCACGGGAAAACCAATCTGTGCCTTGGTTCCTGTGTACTGACTCACTCCCCACCAGTTTTCTGAGTCAGGGGCTGGGCTACATTTGCCACTGCCATGCGGAACAGTTCCCTATAGCACAGCCCAGGGTTCCAGCACTGGGAAGATAAATCACTGTTAGCTATGGCTGTAAAAACCAGTTGGGGTTAGGGTGGTTGAAGAAACTGCTGGAATTTTGTTACTTAAAGGGCCTGCATTAGACTTAGAACGTATGCAAGTCCACCCACTCTGGGTTTCACCACCAGGGCAACAGCTGGAAGGGTACAGGTTGCATACAGGAAGTGGGTGAAGTAACGGGAAATAGGGCAAGTGCTGGGAAAACTTCCAGAAGCCAGGAAATGGCATTTTCACTTCTTTGAGTCCTCACTGCATGCTCCCCACCCCCCAGAGCCACAAAGTGGTAAAGCGTGTTGCCCCACCCTTGCGATTACCTAAGGCTCTGCCCACACAATTTACAGGTGCTTTTTCTACATAGGCCACACTATTAAGATGGAGTAAAAGCAGCTGTATGTAATACACAGAAACAAACACAGGGAAGCTGCCAAACTGAGGAGAAAAATATGGCCCAAATGAAAGAACAGAACAAAACCCTAGAAAAAGAACTAAATGAAACAGAGATAGCCAGTTTATCAGGTACAGAGTTCAAAACACTGGTGATCAGGATGTTCAGAGAACTCATTGAGTACAGCAAAAACATCAAGAAAGAAAAGAAAGTTACACTAAGTGAAATAAAGAAAAATCTACAGGGAACCAACAGAGAAGAGAAGGAAGCTGGGATTCAAATCAATGATTTGGAACATAAGGAAGAAATAACAATCAACCAGAACAGAAAGAAGAAACAAGAATTCAAAAAAAATGAGGAGAAGCTTAGGAACCTCTGAGACATCTCCAAACATGCCAAACATCTGAATCATAGGGATGCCAGAAGGATAAGAGGAAAGGCAAGAAATCGAAAACTTAGCCCTGGCTGGTGTGGCTCCGTGGGTTGAGCACCAACCTGCAAACCCAAGGGTCGCCAGTTTGATTCTGAACCAAAGGGTTGCTGGTTCAATTCACAGTCTAGGGCACATGCCTGGGTTGCAGGCCAGGTACCTGGTGGAGGGCGTGCAAGAGGCAACCAAACATTGATGTTTCTCTCCCTCTTCTCTCTCCCTTCCTCTATCTCTAAAAATAAGTAAATAAACATCTTTAAAAAAAAATAAAGAAATTGAAAATTTAGTGAAAGAAAACCTCCCTAATTTGGCAAAGGAAATAGACATATGAGTCCAAGAAGTGCAGAGAGTCCCAAACAAGTTGGACCCAAAGAGGACCACACCCAGATACATCATAATTAAAATGCTAAAGGTTAAAGTAAAGAGAGAATCTTAAAAGCAGCAAGAGAAAAGCAGAGAGTTACCTACACAGGAGCTCCCATTAGACTGTCAGCTGATTTCTCAAAAGAAACTTTAAAGGCAAGAAGGAACTGGCAAAAAGTACTCAAAGTGATGAAAAGCAAGGACCTACAACCAATATTACTCTATCCAGCAAAGCTATCAATTAGAATGGAAGGGCAGATAAAGGGCTCCCCAGACAAGGTAAAGCTAAAGGAGTTCATCATCACAAAGCCATTATTACATGAAATATTGAAGGGACTTATTTAAGAAAAGAAGAAGATCAAAATTGTGAACACTAAAAACAACAAATTCACAACTATCAACAACTGAATCTAAAAAAAAAAAAAGAAAAAAACCTAAGCAAATGACTAGAACAACAACAGGAGCATAGATGTGGAGATCATTTGGAGGGTTATCAGCTGGGGGGGGCAATGGGAAGAATAGGGGGAAAGGTGTAGGGATTAAGAAGCATAATTAGTAGGAACAAAGTAGACAGGGGGATAAGAATAGTATAGGAAATGGAGAAGCCAAAGAACTAACATGTATGACCCATGAACATGAACTAAATGGGGGGGCAGTGCTAGAATGAAAGGAGTGTAAAGGGTAGAGTGGGCAAAGGTGGAAATACTGGGACAACTGTAAGAGCATAGTGAGTAAAATATACTTTAAAAAAAAAAAACAAAAGGAAAAGAAAAGAAATCCATAATTAAAATTCTTCCTACAAAGAAAACTAGAGGCTCAGATGTTTCACTGGTGTGTTCTGTTAAACAATTAATAAAGAAATAATAGTCCTAGCTAGTTCTTACAGAAAATAAAGGAGGAAGGAATACTTCCCAACTAATTTTATGAGACCGGTATTTACTCTGATATCAAGACCTGACAAAGCCACTGTGAGTAAACTACAGACCATTATTTGAATATCTTTTATAAATGCTTTATAACTACAAACATCTTAATCAAAATATTAGCAAGTGGCATTTAGTAAAAAAAATAATATATCAAGACCAAGTGGATTTATCCCAGACATTAATATTAGTTTAACATTAATCAATATAATTTACCACCTCAATGAATGAAGAGTAAAGTCATATCAACAGATACCAAGAAAAGCATGTTACAGGATTCAACAACCATTCTTAACAAAAACTCTCATCAAATGAGGCAAAAAAGAGAACTTCCTCAATTTGCTAAAGGGTATTTGTAAAATCTACAGCTAGCATCACATTAGTGGTGACAAATTGGTACTTCTAAGACATAAGTCATGGATGTCCACTTTCATCTTCCGTGGAGACCCTGGCCAGTTGCATTAAGGAGAGGAAAAGAAATGAAAGTACACAGATTGGAAAAGAAGTAAAACTTTCTTTAGTTGTGTTTGACATGATTTTTTTTTGTAGAAAATCCTAAGGAATCTATTAGAAATATACCAGAACTAGTGATTTCCTAATCAACAATTTAACATTGTCACAGGATATAAGATTATTATTGTAAAAATCAATAGTTTTTCTGTATACTAGTAATGAATGCTTGGAAATTGAAATTTAAGATGTGACTTCATTTATAATAGCATTTAGAAATATGAACTACTTAGTGATAAATTTAACAAATATGTACAACACCCACATACTTAAAACTGCAAAACTGTAAAACATAATGTAATGAATTACATTGATTCATTCATACCATGACTGAATTAAAGAAGATCTAAATAAATGGAGAGATATACCATGTTCGTGGATTGGAAGACTTAATATTGTTAAGATGGCAGTTCTCCCCAAACTTATCTATAGATTCAGCACAATCCTAGTAAACCCACAGCAGGCTCTTAAAAAAAAAAAAAGAAAAGAAATTGACAAGCTGATTCTAAATTCATGTATTACTACAAAGGACCTAGAATAGCAAAAACAATTTTTTAAAAGATTTTATTTTATTTTTAGACAGAGGAGAAGGGAGGGAGAAAGGGAGAGAAACATCAATGTGAGATTGCCTCTTCTGCATCCCCTATTGGGGACCTGGCCCCCAACCCAGGGATGTGCCCTTACTGGGAATCAAACTGGCAACCGTTTGGTTTGCAGGCTGGCATTCAATCCACTGAGCCACACCGGCCAGGGCCAGAGCAGAAGCAATTTTAAAAAGAATATAGGTGGAATAGTTAAATTACCTAGTTTCAAGACTTATACTAGTCAAAACTTTAGACTATAATTGAGTAGACTCTAGAGCTACAACAGTCTGGATAGTGTGGTATTGGCATAAGGATAGATCCAAAGATTAGTGGAATAGAATAGAGTCCAGCATAGGTCCACACTTATGTAGTCAATTGATTTTCATCAAGGGTACGAAGGAAATTCAATTTGGAAAGTCAGGGGTTTTGTTTTTTCAGCAAATGGTCCTGTGATAACTGGACCTCATCTCTGTCCCCTACTTGCTTTAGTTTTTAACTTCTCTGACTCGGGTGGTAAACATAGGATTCCTAAAAGCTCCTTAACAATGAAATAGAAAGCTTGACTGTGACTTCAGTGTAGCTCACTTCATCTCTTCAAACATTTGGAAAGGGGACATGTTTACTCTGTATATTTCGAATTAAGGCAGACGGGAGCAAGGTCCTATGCACGATGCAGGGAAGAGCTTTCTGACACTGCGGTCTGAAGACGAGGTGCCGGGGGTTTGGCTCCACAGGCAGTGGAGTTGTGCTGAGGAAGTCTAGAACAACAAGCTGAGTGCACAAGTTGGGCAACATGCTCAGCCCTCACCACAGTGTTAGACTTGTGGGAGCTCTGGGACTACATGAGCAAGCAAAGACACACACATGTACACATAATCATACACATACACATTGACTTACACTAACACACAGTGCACACACTTACACTTACATACAAATACACACACTGGAACACACATTTACATACAAACACATGCACACTCATGCATACGCTCATGTGCACATACATATACACACTCCCATACACACTCACACACATACACATGACTCGTGTGAATAGTCCTGGGTGCCAGCCCCATAGGTTCAGATTTAATTGCTCTACGGTGAGTTCTGGCCATTGGTATTAAAAACCTTTTCAGCAAATTTGAGGACCCCCTAGACTAGTCTTCTCATTTCTGTTCTCTTTCACCCTGGGCCCACCACCCTTTACCCTGGTCACTTAGTGTCACAAATGAAATCAGCTCCTGTGATTTGAGGGTGATGGTATGGAGCAAGTCCTAGTGCAAGTTTTATTTCCTGTCACGGTGGTTTGTAGCACTGGGGAGGTTGAGGAGTTTTCACTGGCTGCTTTGTGACAGTGGCTTCTGTGGTTCTGTGGGAGGCACTCTGGAACTGTCAGAGGAAGACAGCCGAGGGGCCAGTGGCAGGGGTCCTGGGGCAGGAAGAAGACTGAACGTGTGAGTGTGTTAAAGTGAAGCACAGGAGTGTCAGGTCTTGAAAAGGGTTTGTATCCTCTGGAACCTTTATATGCATATCAGAAATATCTCTCAAATCACTTTTAATTTAGGAAACTTTTAGCATGTTAGCAAGTAGAGAGAATGAAATAATGAGGTCTTTAATACTCATTGCTCAGCTTTAACCAGGACCCATGTCCTGCTTTGTGTATCCCTTCTTCCCAGAAGCCCTTCTGATAAATCCCAGACACCAGACCAATAAGTGCCTGCCCTTCAGTATGTGAGCAGTCAAGGACATCTCCTACCACTGACATGGCTTAAAGATGTGGCGAGAACAGAAAGATTAAGCGACTTCCACATTGTGGGCCATTGTGAATACTGGTGTGACAGAGCTGGTGGTGTTCATGTTGGTGACAAGGACACAGGGATGGCATGTCTGTAGGAAGGGTGCTGTGTGAAAGGACAAGGGTTAGCTCCTGTCCCCTGGCCTGGTGCAGACACTTCCTGTGGACAGAGGTGCACTACTAATAACCAACAGCAGGCATTGTCACTAGGTTAGGCAGTGTTAGTCAGCTGTGCCTGCTTCATGCAGGGTAACATCTGTGATATCAAACTAGCTTTGCAAGCACTTCATGGTGATTTTTCCCGCTTGACATTCTGTTGTAAGTAGAAGCAAGGTCTTGGGGATTGGAAATGCTGTTTTATTTATGGAGATTGGCTTTCTCATATACCTTCTCCGGGGTGCTTCCTGAGTATGTTGCCTGGAGCTAGAGGCAATGCACTGAGCACTGGGCTTTCCTTCCCTGAGAGTCCTGAAGTGGCAGCTTGGAGACGCAGTGGCCACTTCCCAAGCTTCATCTGATTGGTGCACTGAGGAGCAGACTTGCTTATGTCAGATGTGTCTTCCTCCTTTGATGAAAATCCTGCCAAGCTCACCTGTGTCACTGTGGGACTTTGTGCTGTGCTTTCAGGTACATTACTTGTGAACTGGTTGACTTGAGGTATGTCTGTGTGAAAGGGAAAGGATATACACCCACCTCCATGGATCACTTTAGCAGACCAGGAAGCCATTAACAAGAGAATACATGTTCCCTTCTCTAGAAAATGTGTCTCAGACAAGAAAAAACAGGGGAGGGTTGGGGAGAAAAGGCAGAAAACTGTACTTGAACAACAATTTAAAAAATGTTAAAAAATAAAATAAAATAAAAAAAAGAAAAAACAGGTACACTTAGTTTTGTTTTGAGAAATTAAATATATTTAATAAATATTCAAGCAAAAATACAACATGATTTCATTTTTCTAAATGTGTGATATGCTGTCACTGTAATGGCTGACATTCCCTGGGTGCCAGCTGTATCCCAGGCACCGTCATGAGTGATTACTACTTATGAAGAGGCAGGTATGGCTGTTAAATCTGAATTTGCTTCTCAGAGGAGACGTGACAGTGATTGCAGAAGGTCCCTCTCACCATACAGATAGACTGAGGCTGGTTCAGGGCCACACCTGGAGGTCTGGTTCCTGCGCACTTAACCACCACCTCCAGAGCACGATGGGTAAGGGGGGCTGCAGAAGGAGAACTAGCCAGAAAGGGGGGCTTTGTACTTTTCTAAGAGAGTTGATATGAAATAGCTTATCATTCTTGGGCACCTGAGTGACGAATGTCAGAATAGTCTTCCTGGCCCCCCCTCTGCCCAGGCAGGTGTGGTTCAGCACAAGTGTGGTTTGCTGGTCCTCGGTCCTCCTCTTCCTTTGTCAAAGCCCAGATAACCTTCTCTGTCTGTTCCCTTGCTCTCTCACACAGTGCTTTCATCTGCCTTTTGGCAAGTTTTTTTTTTTGCCTTATTACATCAGAGTTATAAATTCCTGCATTGTCATTGCAGACCTAGATCCTTAGCCCACACTTGAATGCTGTGGGTAGGATCCAAGTCAAGTCAGGAAGACACTTGCCTTTATTTATTTCCTTAAACCGTATTTTTAAAATCAATGTTTACTTTCCCATCAAGGTCTACATACAGGGTCCAGCAGAAGTAACGCGTGCTTGCGTTTGGTTGGTAGGGTAATAATATGGGGGCCATACTTAATAGTTTTAATTTGAACATTTCACCTAAAATGTCATATGTTGTGCTTGAGTGTGATATTGTTCTGTTACAGAATTACATGCCTGTGGTCTTGTAGTAAAAGATTTTGTAATAAAAAAGGGGCATTATTTGTGCTGGACCCTGTATTTTACATGTGCCTTTAGGGGGATTGTCTTATGTCTTAGAGGCCTCTTTGACAGCAAGTCACATATCTGTTAACTAACTAGCTGGTGATCTATATGTAAATGAAAAGGACCCAGAAGAGAGAAACTAGGCCAACTTACAATCTCCTACTTCTACTTGGTAGCATTGAATTTAGAGGCTGTAAAGATGATTGTGGTGCCTAATCAAAGGGGTGGTATTTTCCAAAATCTCACATTATTAGTGTGAAGAAATGAATTACCTTTAGGGAAAGGTATTAATTTCTGACAGCTCCCAAGTATTTTAGCACAGTATTTTTTCCAGACTGCAGTGTGAGATCCTCGAATGGGTCAAACAATCAATGTTGTGGGTTGTGAATAGCAATGCAAGAATCACATTCTATGTAAGTAAGGGTAAATGTTGCTTTTATGAAATTGTGAGTCATAATAAAATAAAACAGTAAAACACTGCTCTGGATAGAAGGATGGTTTTACCTTCATGGGAGGACCATGAGACAGAACACTGTAATGGCTGACACCAGGCACTTTGTGACAACTTCGCTGATGGTGTGTTGCCTCCTGGAACTAGTGTTAGACTTCAGATTCTTTAGAAACCTGGTAGAGAAGCACTTGAAAAAAGATGAAATTGTTTCCAGTTTTGCCATATTTCCTCTGTAGGACAAGCTTTTTCTCATGAGTAATTTGGTGCTTAGTCGGTCTTACATCTGTCTGAGAACGAACTCATGGCTGAGGGTTGTGCATGGCATTGTCCTTTGTCCTGACTTCCCTCATTTTAGGGAACTGGATTTAACTGAAAGTGAAATGGGCAGGTACAGACTCTGTTCTGGCTACTGGGTTACTTCAGGTATTCCATGGAATTTTATAAATGAGAGGTTTTCTGGCTAATTTCTCACTGTGAAATTAACAAACTGGTCACCTGCTGTAGGTATACAGAAACACCTGACTTTAGTCGAGGTCACTTAAGAGGCTGCATTCATTGTCTTGGTATTTGTGGCAGTGTGATGATGTTTCCGGGGTGTAGAATGAGGATGAAATGGGAAGGAAGCTCTCCCCCACCCACCCCAATTTTTAAAGGAACGAAGTAGTACAGAAAGGGAAATGGAGCTTTTGCAAAACCGCTGGATATAGAAAATTAACTAACTTTGCAATTGCCCAAGTTCTATTTTAACACATACCTAGGAAAGTTTTTAAAGTTGGGCATTATTGAAGCCATAGATATTTTGCTTGTCTTCTTATTACAGAATTTTATGAGCAAGTTTTATTTGGGTTTTAGGTGAGTTAATGTGTATAGTATGGATTCCTATACGGACTGTTAATTATGTTAGATGGTCTTAAGGATGTATGGGTGTTACTTTCAATGTATCTCAGAAATTATTAAGCATTAAGTGCGTGAGATATCTAATCCCTGCCAGAGTCCTTTCCTCACTGACTGAAACAAGGGGCCTCTCCAGGGCCGGATCCTGGTGCAGACTTCGGCTCATGGGGTCTGCGGCGTTGTGGCTGAGACGAGACAAATTTACATGGACTACTGAACCCTGTGGAAAACAAGGGACTGCACAGCCACTCTCTCAAGGGGAGAGCACCCCAACCCTTGCCTTGACAGGCTTTTATTGCTTTTCTGGGCACATTACATTGAGGATGGTCCTCATTTACTATGCACAGGTTTGCTTTAGGTGGTTACCTTTTACAGAAAACAAAGGAGAGGATGTTGCTAATTACATCAAGAAAGAAAAATATTTGCAAATGTAAAGGGAAAAGTGGTTGAACTGGTTATACTTGTCCTGGGAAGGTTTAGCATAGATTTTAGGAAATTACTTTAAAGATATGCAGTAAACTTCTGCTGCCTCAATTCAGGGTGAGGGAGTTTTAGCAAAAGCAAGCCTCATAGCAGCCTAGGTACAATGCAGGCCTGATTTCCCACGAGACCCCATTCATGGGCGTGGGTTCTGTGTACCGGACCTCGCTTTCCACTGGCCTTTCTGAGTGGGAGCTGGGCCCACGCCACACAGAATGGTCTTCTATATTTCCCCCCTTGTTTTTAGTAAGGACCACTATAGATACCACAGAGCTTGCTACTTGCTGGTCTCTCACACGACCCTGGGAAAATAATTTGCAAATGCATCGAAGTACACAGAGCATTATTATAATCCGTAAGCAACCAGCAGCTCCAAAGACCCACATTCTCAGATTAAGCCCATCAATCATTGCCAGGCAGTAATGATCAAATAATAGATAACATTCAAAGAACTATGAGGGCTTATTTAGAGTCAGGGTCAGATAGCTAAAGGGCCATAAAACTTTGGGGAAATAAACTCATTTCAGGCTTGGACCCTTATTTAAATTGAGGGTATTACCAAAGCAGGTTTCACAGGATTTTATGTATTCTTTCTTAGGCCTGATGGCCCTAGGGAACCTCCCCTCTCCAGCCCAGGGCTGCACCCACCTCTGGCATTGTTTCAGGCTTAGGTCCAGCAGGGGAAGTATGGCAGCCAAGAGATTAGGAGACTTCTTGCAGACAGAATGAGGACTCAGGCTATGTCAAAGCTGAGGAGTGAGGGTCCATCACCCCCTTTTCTATAGCTCCGCAAGTCCTTCCCTGAGGGGCCCCTTGTGACCATGCCTGTCTTAGGTCATCCCTCCCTTGAGGAATCTTATCCGTCATTGGCTAACCGGTCATGCACTGGGGGCCAAGCAGGGTGAAGTAAAGTGGGCAGAGGCAGTGCTCCTGCCAGGGAGATAAGCTTCACCTCCTCAGTGGCATAGGGCCCCAAGGTCTCTCATTCAGCCTTAGCCATGGGGGGTTACAGCTTCTGAAACCAGGCAGGGCGGTTCCCAACATCATCTCTCCCCCTTTTTTGTTTGTGAATACAATTGTAGTTATTAAGCCTGCGAAACCTACTATTTGCTTTTCCTGAATGCAATCTTGAGCAAACAACCTCCATACACATTGTAAAACACAAATAGTGTTAAGACGAGGAGGCATCCAAGGGCTGCCATGACCCAAACTTGTAAATTCAGTGCACTGAACCAGTTTTTAGGGTTCAGCCATTGTAGATTATCGCGGAGGGTCTGGAACACTTTTTGTTCAGTAAGGCCTTTGCTCGAGCATTAAGAGCCTTGATGTCCCCCCATGTGGTGGGGACATGCCTAAAGGGAACATTATGGGGCACTGGAGGGTTGTTGCCCTCAGGAGAAGGGGCTTGAGCCTCAGTCCCTGTCATTGGGGCAGGCCCCATCCTCTTCCGTTGGTGGATACAGGCCCGTGAGTGATGGTGTGGGTGTCTGTTTTCCTTCTTGTTGTTCAGGGTCAGCTGGGCCATCTGGTCTGTCAGTCAATTGGTTCTCGGCTCCAGGTAGCAGAGCTTGGTGTCTATTTCGCTCATGATAAGGTTTTATTCTTTCGGCTGGTAGCCAGAGAGGACCTGTAGGAATGGAAACACATGCATACCCTCTTCCACATGTTAAGAGGTCTACAGGGCCCTGCCAGGAACCATCTCTCAGCAGATCTCTATATAAAACCTGAGGATAAGATGACTTTGCCTCTTTCTTCTGAAAATGTTTCTCAGTTGGAGTACAAAGTGATTCATCACAATTTAGAAAATTATATGTAAACATAGCTAACATAATCAAATTTTGGGGGGAAGACTCATGACTCCCCCTTTTTTGTTTTTTAAGAAGATTTTTAAAAGTATGATGAGCCTGTTCTACATTGGCTGACCAGTTGGATTATAAGGTATTCCTGTCTTATGTTGAATGTTCCAACGCTGGAGGAAGACCTGAGTGAAATGGGCATCCAGGTATCCAGGGCCATTATCAGTTTTAATTTGCTGAGGCTGTCCCAAATGACTAAAGGCTTCAAGCCAACAGGCTTGTATATTTTTGGCAGATTCTCCTGTTAAAGCAGACACATGTAGGGCACCAGAGTAAGTATCAATAGAAATTTGAATGTATTTGAATTTTCCAGACGGAGCGTAATGAGCGACATCTGTTTGCCAAATCATTTGAGAACTTAGTCCTCGAGGATTAACTTCTGTGAATGGGGGTGCCTTGCTAAGGGCTTGGCAATCAGGACATTCTTTAATAATATGCTTAGCTTGGGAGTGAGGAATATTAAATTGTTTTCTGAGTACCTGGCTATTTTGATGAAAAAACTGATCAGAAGCTGTTGCTTGCTGGAAGGCAGTAAGGACACTGACTAAGGCATCTGCCTTATTGTTACCATCCACCAGGGGGCCAGGCAGGCCTGAATGGGATCGAATGTGAGTAATGAAGAGGGGGTATTCTCGCTTGTCAAGGAGGGACTGTAGGGTCAAAAATAGGTTAAATAGATTGGGGTCAATAGAAGTCTTAATTAATGCCTGATCTAGATGCAGAATAGTATAAACAGTATATCCTGAGTCACAGACTATATTCAAAGCTTCCTGGGGCCATGGCCACAGGGCCATGATTGCAGCAAAAAGCTCAGCCCTTTGAGTAGAGGAATGTCCTGAGGATACAGAACTTCTCCAGTTTTTGTCTTTTTGCCAGGTAATAGCAGCCTGTCCAGTTTTTCAGGACCCATCAAGAAACACAGTTCTCACCTCAGTTATTGGCATTGGGCTGACCTTTTCTGCTAGCCTTATTTGAAGGAATGGAATGTTTTGAAGCAATTTGTCTGAGGGCAGGTTAATTTCTAGTCCTCCTATGAAATCAGCTATGGCACACTGAAATTCTAAAGATTGAGCTGCCAATTGTAAATAGACTTGAGTTAAGGGGATGTGAATAAAGGCAGGATCGTATCCAAATAACTGCTGTGTTCGCTCATGTCTTTTTATAATAAGATGGCACAATGCAGTTATATGGGTGGTAATAGTAGGTTGTGATTAATGAGACAAAAAAAGCCACTCTATCATAGATAAGTGGTGTGATAGCTGTCCTGTAAGACCCGTTGGGGTGCCTAAGGTTGGGAAACAGAAAAGCCAGACAGGAAACTGTGAATTAATTCTAGTTAGTTGTCGCTGCTGAATACGTTGATTTATTATATTTAATTCTCGTAGGGCCTCGGAGGACAGTTTTCTGGGGGAATTAAGATCCGGGTCCCCTTTAAGGGCATTAAATAAATGAGTTAATTGTTGGGTAGGTATTCCAAGGCTGGGTCACACCCAGTTGATTGCTCCCAGAAGTTGTTGGAGGTGATGAAGAGTTAATCCTTGGGTGGATTAATTTGAAGGACTTGTGGCCGAATTGTCTTGTTAAAAAGGATATAGCCCAAACATTTCCAAGGTTCTGAATGATGGATTTTTTCTGGAGCAATTACTAGCTCAGCAGAAGCTACAGAATTTTTCAGAAAGGAAGCAGTTTTTACTAAAATATCTTGTGAAGGAGCTGCGATCAGGATGTCATCCATATAATGATAGATAATGGAATTAGGAAACTGATCTATTACTGGCTGAATGGCTGTAGGAACGAAGTACTGGCAGATAGTTGGGCTGTTAAACATTCCCTGAGGCAAAACTCGCCATTGAAACCGCTATAAAGGCTGAGAATTGTTAATGACTAGGAGGGAAAATGCAAAACGCTCCTGATCCTTTTCTGCTAAAGGGTTTGTAAAGAAACAATCCTTTAGGTCAAAAACTAAAAGTGGCCAATCCTGTGGAATGCAAGCTGGATTGGGGACTCCCGGCTGTAGGGGGCCCATTCTCTCTAATACTCTTTTTTAGATTCTAGTAATGGGAAAAAGGAAGGGGTTCATGGACATTTCTTTGACCCCTGACTATAATGGGGAAGGCTGAAAGGGCATCTAAATCTTCAGTCTCTGCTGTCTGCCAAAGGCACCGTTGAATGGGCCTAACAGGATATCTGTCTAAATTTTCTGGCTCTCTTGGCAGTGAGTCATCCTGGGAGGAGGAGCGCTCCCAGGGTGGAAGTAAGGAGCGATGGCTATGAAGCAGGTCCTCTGGTGGGGCTGTAGGCAGAACTTCCATAGCTGCTTCTTCCACCACATCACATATGACTTCCTCCTCTGAACTAGACTCTTTATCCTCCTTTGTGACTAGTTCTGGTCCCCCAGCCCATACAGGCAGGAGAGCAGTCCTGACTAGCCCCCAAGTTACTGAGTTTTGAGTTCTGATAGAAACACCAGTGTCATGTAAAGATCTTAACCTATCGCCTGCATCTTCCCAAACCTTTATATCTAAGGTTCCCTCATCAGAAAAAGCAGGGTAGTATTCCTTTATAGTTTGTAGAAGCTGAATGAGATGCTGTTCCTTCACCTTGCAACCCACTCCCTGGGGGAGCTGCTATAACACCTGCAGATAACCTTCCTGCTCTTTAGATAAATCAGAGCCCATTCTTGCTCTTAAAAGGCTCCTTTTTACTTTCAATTGTTGTCTTTTCAGATTCTGCCACCTGTGCTGAACCCTAACTAGTTAGCTATTGAGGTAGGTGGAAATGTGCTGTTGGTGAAAGACAGTCGGGGGAGGGGTACCGGACTTTCCAAGTACCCTCACCCTGCTTATGGGTTTTGGGTTCTCCTCCAGCATTTAGGACTGCGAGGGGCCGCTCAAAGCACTAGGTCGCCAACCTTTATATGGCGCTTCCCGGATGAGCCAGAAGTTAGATTAAACAGTGTTGGAAGGCTCTGTAAGGCCCCTGCATGTCTTGGGAATTGATCCCAGACACCCTCGCAAGGTTCCGACTCACGTAGGAACACCTGATTTCTTGGGTCGAGGGAAGGAAATGCCTTTTGTCTTTGGAGCTTGGCCAATGTCAAAAGCTCTTATACAAAACCTGTGAGTAACGCTAAATTCTTCTGGAAAGCGATCTTCGGGGTCCGGTTGAAACTGAAACACTCATTCACTATCCGCTTTTTCTTATGCAGATGGATGGATGGAAAAGGCAAAATCAAAAGGACCGCAAGAGGCGGCTTAAAAGAAAAAATTTGCTGAGATGCTTATAAATTGTCCTGTAACTAGTTGATGTTTTTAAAGCTGATTAAAGGGAAAATCTTTGCTCTTTCTCCCAAGCCTAGACCTATTTGGGGGTTGTGCCACGGGGATGGGCTTGTGAATGTTTTTACAATGTGCCTCTCATTGTATGGACTTTTGCTTGTGGCTGGCAGGAAACCTAGTGTTCTGTCATGGTCCACGTCCAGCTAATCCTCTCATGGGAGGCTTTACTGCTGCGAGCACCGTTGTGGCTCTTAACTGCTCAACCTGTGCCCATGAGATTGTGGCAAATACTTGGGAGAGAGAGCAAGGCTCCTGCTTACTAAAGAAGGTACGGTTGTAGTCAGTTGCAAGAGAGGGCGACCTAGGAAGAAAACCCTTTTCCTCTGAAATCCAACACCCCCTATGAACTAACCGAAAAGCACTCAGTGTCCTTGGTCCTTACCTGGGCTGATGCACACGTTCCAACCAAGTTGGTGTGTTGTCCACAACGACGGCTCATAGCCCTATGTCCCTGTTCCAGGGGCTGGCTGGTGCAGACCCCGGCTCATGGGGTCTGCGGCGTTGTGGCTGAGATGAGACAAATTTACATGGACTACTGAATCCTGTGGAGGAAAAGGGACTACACGGCCACTCTCTCAAGGGGAGAGTGCCCTGACCCTTGCCTTGACAGGCTTTTATTGCTTTTCTGGGCACATTATATTGAGGATGGTCCTCATTTACTATGCACAGGTTCACTTTAGGTTTTCACCTTTTACAGAAAACAAAGGAGAGGATATTGCTAATTACATCAAGAAAGAAGGATATTTTCAAATGTAAAGGGAAAAGTGGTTGAACTGGTTATACTTGTCCTGGGAAGGTTTAGCATAGATTTTAGGATGTTCCTTTAAAGATATGCAGTAAATATTTCCCATGGAAGAACCTATCCATGGATGTGGGTCCTGTGTACTAGACCTTGCTTTCTACTGGCCTTTGCGAGTGGGAGCTGGGCCCACACCAAGCAGAGCAGTCTCTTATAGCCCCACCCAACATGAGAAGCAGCTTCTGCTGGCCTTCATCAGTCTTCTAGCTGCCTGTGTCTTTATCTCTTTAGCCAGCCTGGACTTGTTACGGAGAAATGAAGCGACCAAACTCCTGAGAGGTAAAGGTCACAGACCCTTTATTTCACGCGCGGGCTCTCGGGAACAAACTCCAAATCGAGAGCCCCCAACAAAGACATGAGCTAGCTTATATATCATTTGAGGCAAGCAGATTTACTAAGGCAGTGAGATTGTCCCGGAAAAACAGATCCCCTCATCTGCA
>PVJI01010134.1:0-61430 GCA_004026765.1 Micronycteris hirsuta
AGAATCCATCAAGAAGACATAAACATATACATATTGTAAATATATATGCACCCAACATAGGAGCACCCAAATATATAAGGAAAATCTTGGAGGATTTCAAGAAAGACATTGACAGCAACACAATTATAGTAGTCGATTTTAACACCCACTGTCAAAAATGGATAGATCTTCCAAACAAAATATCAACAAAGATATTGAGACATTGAACAATGTCCTAGATTAGATGGACTTACCTGATATATATATAGAGAGAGAGGCTTTCATCCCAAAGAAGCAAATACACATTCTTTTCAAATGTACATGGAACATTTTCAGATAGACCACACGATAGGACACAAAACAAGCCTCGACAAACTCAAGAAAATTGAAATATATCAAGCATTTTCTCTGACCACAAGGGACTGAAACTAGAAACCAACCACAAGGAAAAAAAAAACGCAAACACTCAAACTCATGGAGATTGAATAGTATGCTATTAATTAATGAATGGGTCAAGAATGAGATCAAGGAGGAAATCAAAAAGTTTCTGGAAACAAATGAAAATGAACTCACAACAACCCAAAACTTATGGGACACAGCAAAGGCAGTCCTGAGAGGGAAGTTCATAGTGATACAGGCCTACCTAAAAGAGATAGAAGCATTTCAAATAAACAAACTAACCCTATGCCTACAAGAACTCAAAGAACAACACAAAAACATCCCAGAGCAAGTAGAAGGAAGGACATAACTAAGATCAGAGCAGAATTAAACGATATAGAGACTAAAAGCACAATTCTAAGGATCAATAAATCCAGGAACCAGTTCTTTGAAAAGATAAACAAAATTGACAAGCCTTTAAGCAGACTCATCAAGAAAAAAAGAGAAAGGAACCAAATAAACACAATCAGAAATGACAGAGGAGAGATTACAACTGATACCACAGAAATACAAAGGATTCTAAGAAACTACTACAAAGAACTATATGCCAAGAAATTTGAAAACCTAGGGTAAATGGACAAATTTCTAGAAAAATATAATCTTCCAAAACTGAATCAAGAAGAGGCAGAAAGCCTGAACAGACCAATAACAGCTGATGAAATTGAAGCACTAATCAAAAAACTCCCAACACACAAAAGCCCTGGACCAGATGGTTTCACAGGAGAATTTTACAAAGCATTTAAGGAAGAGCTAACCTCTATCCTTCACAGATTATTCCAAAAAATCCAAGAAGATGGAAGACTCCCAAACTCTTTTTATGAAGCCAGCATCATCCTAATCCCAAAACCAGATAAAGATGCAACAAAGAAAGAAAACTTCAGGCCAATATTGCTGATGAACATAGATGCTAAAATCCTCAATAAAATATTGGCAAACTGTATCCAGCAATACATGAAAAAGATCATACACCATGACCAAGTGGGATTCATCCCAGGGATGCAAGGATGGTACAATATTCACAAAACAATAAACATAATAAATCACATAAACGAAAAGAAAGACAAAAATCACATGATCATATCAATAGATGTGGGAAAAGTATTTGATAAGGTACAGTACCCATTTATGATTAAAACACTCAGCAAAGTGGGAATAGAGGGAGCATTCCTCAACATCATACAGGCCATATACAAGAGACCTACAGCCAACATCATACTCAATGGACAAAAGCTAAAACCTTTCCCACTAAGATCAGGAACAAGACAAGGATGTCTGCTTTCACCACTTCTATTCAATACAGTATTGGAAGTCCTAGCCACAGCAATCAGAAAAGAAAAAGAAATAAAAGGCATCCAAATTGGAAAGGAGGAAGCAAAACTGTCATTGTTTGCAGATGACATGATAGTGTACATAGAAAATTCTATAGATTCCACCAAAACACTACCCTACCTACTAAGTGAATTTGGCAAAACAGCAGGATACAAAGTCAATATTCAGAAATTGAAGGCATTTTTGTATACCAACAATGAAATATCAGAAACAGTAATCAGGAAAATAATCCCATTTGATACAGAAACAAGAAAAATAAAGTATCTAGTAATAAACTTAACCAGGGAGGTAAAAGACCTGTACCCAGAAAACTACACAACACTGAAGAAAGAAATTAAGGAAGACCGAAACAAATGGAAGCATGTACCACGTTCACAGAATGGAAAAATTAACATCTTCAAATATCCATACTACCCAAAGCGATTTATAGATTCAATGCAATCACTATTAAAGTACCAATGACATATTTCACAGATCTAGAACAAACACTTCAAAATATATATGGAACCATAAGTGGCCCCAAACAGCAGCAGCAATTTTGAGAAAGAAGAACAAAGTAGGAGAGATCACAATACCTGATATCAAACTGTATTACAAGGCCATTATAATTAAAACAGACTGGTACTAAGAACAATCTGACAGTAACCAGAGGGGAGGTAGGAAGGCATAATGGGGGGAAATGGGGCAAGGGATTTCAGGAATGACTGTAAAAGACACATGGACAAAACCAAGAGGGGGTGGAATTAGGGGAGGAAGGTGGGGATGGCTGGGGTCAGGAGAGTGGTGAGGAGTAAATGCAGACAAGTGTACTTGAACAACAACAAAATAATTTTTAAAATCTACCTATGCTACAAAAACAAAAATTAAACAGCATTTGATTTAAAAGAACAAAACAGCTTGATATTGGCATAAGAACAGACACATAGATCAATGGAACAGATCTCCATGGCCAATTAATATTTGATAAGGGGGGAAGAAGCATAAAATGGAGTAAAAATAGCCTCTTCAACAAATGGTTTTGGGAGATCTGGACAGCTACATATACAAAAATGAATCATCAACTTGCACCATACACAAAAATAAATTCAAGGTTGATAAAAGACTTAAATTTAAATCATGCCACCATAAAAGTCCTATAAAGGAAATTTATGCATCCACCTTGGGAATTGTAGCTCTTATGTTTTCACGTCTAGTTAGAGCACGGTCTCTCGTGAAACATAAAGTCAGCATGCAGGACCCACGTGTGACTGCGGAATTTCCTGTGGGTAAATCAGGATGGCATATTTCTTAGATTTAAAAACTTGCTACTGCTAAAATCTCTCTGTCCCTGAATCAAAAGGACTTATGCTAATGCATGCCTAGTTTCCTTGAGACCCGAGTTCCCTCTCAGAGCCTATTGTCTTTCCATTTGCATATCTATCCTCTTGACACGCCATCTTGGGCATTACCACCTAAAGTAAATCTACAATCCATACATAGTTAATAAAGACCATTGAGATGTAATGTGCCCGAGAAACGAGAATAAAAGCCTATCTGACAGTAGCTCATGGTCTCTCCAAGATGATAATGGAGAAAATGCATGGTCCTGGAATTTCTAGTCCAGAGTAATTATGTGTAAAATTATTTACATGCAGCCATAGCAATACGAATTTTGCAGGACAGAATTTGCTACAGTCCTTGAGGAAAACATAGGCAAGAAAGTCTCAGATATTCCACACAGCAATATTTTTACCAATATGTCTCCTAGAGCAAGGGATATGAAGGAAAGAATAAACAAATGGGACCTCATTAAAATAAAAAGCTGTTGTATGGCTAAAGGGAACAGCATTAAAATGGAAAGAGAGCCAACTGTATGGGACAACATATTTGCCAATGATACATACCTCACACAATGGCTTGGTCTCCAAAATATATAAAGAATCCACATGATTCCACTCCAGGAAGACAAACAACCCAATTAGAAAATGAGCAAAAGAACTGAACAGACACTTGTCCAAGGAAGACATACAGAGGTCCCAGAGACATATGAAAAGATGCTCAGCATCACTAGCCATCAGAGAAATGCAAATTAAAACCACAATGAGGTACCACTTCACACCAGTCAGAGTGGCCATCATAAACAAATCAACAAACAACAAGTGTTGGAGAGGATGTGGAAAAAAAGGAACCATAGTATACTGTTGGTGGGAATGCTGACTGGTGAAGCCACTGTTGAAAACAGAATGGAATTTCTTCAGAAAACTAAAAATGGAACTGCCTTTTGGCCCAGCAATTCCACTGCTGGGATTATATCCTAAGAACTGTGAAACACCAATCCATAAGAACCTATGTACCCCAATGTTGATAGCAGCACTATGTATAGTAGCCAAGTGCTGGAAGCAACATAAGTGCCCATCGGTAAATGAATGGATCAAAATCTATGGTACATTTACATGATGGAATACTATGCAGCAGAGAGAAAGAAGGAGCCCCTACCCTTTGTGACAGCATGGATGGAATTGGAGAGCATTATGTTAAATTAAGTAAGCCAGGTGGTGAAAGACAAATACCGTATGATCTCACCTTTAAATGGAACCTAATCAACAAAACAAACAAGTAAGCAAAATATAGCCAGAGACATTGAAATTAAGAACAATCTGACAGTAACCAGAGGGGAGGTTGGAGGGGATAATAGGGGGAAATGGGGAAAGGGATTTCAGGAACAAGTAGAAAGGACACATGGACAAAACCGACAAAACCAAGGGAGGGATAGAATCAGGTGAGGGAGGTGGGGATGGCTGGGGTTGAGGGGAGTAGTGGGGGGGAGGGGGATGCAGACAACTGTACTTGAACAAAAATTTAAAAAATGAAATAAGACAAAAAAAATAAAAGAAGGAAATCTTACTTTTTGCTACAGCATGGATGGACATGGAGGGTATTATGCTAACTTATGTAAGCCAGTCAGAGAAAGTCGAACACCACAGGATCCACTTATATGTGGAATCTAGTGAACACAATAAACAAATGAACAAAATAAACAAACATACAAAATAAAAACAAACTCATAGATACAGAATACAGATTGACAGCTGTTAGAGTGGAGGTTTTGGGGGGCTGAGTGAAAAATGTGAAGGGATTAAGCAAAAAAAAAAAAAAGAAAAGAAAAAGAACCCAAAACCTCATTGACACAGACAGTAGTATGAATAGTATGGTGATTACCAAAGGGAAAGAATAGTGGGGAAATGTAGGAGACGATAAAGGGGGGAAAGTTGTGATGGAAGGAGACTTGACTTTGCATTGTGAATACACAATACAATATAGAGATAATGTATTACAGAACTGTACAACTGGAACCTATACAATTTTATTAACCCACATCACCCCAATAAATTCGATAAAAATAAAAAAATAAATAGTCCAACTGCTGGCTCTGTGCAACAGATATATTAATATTTTAAAAAGATAGTATAAATATAAAATTAAAATAAACTAATAAAAATATATTTAATGAACTACAGCAAGAAAATAACTGTGGAAGTAATAATAAAAAACAGGGTTTTTGCAAAAAATAATAAATTTGGCAACTATAACTATTATAGTTTGAATTATTATTCCTCATATTTAACTTCTCCTCATTATAGAATTTTATATTCAAGTTCTTTGTAGAGTCTCCCATTATATAGAGTCCATGGAATAAACACCTCAATCCTTTTGATATTTGTCTTGGTTTTGTGACAGTGAGCTGACATGAAAGGATCAGCAGCTTTAAATGTGCTTGTAGGCTCAACATGGCCTCTTCTTGCTTTTTCCAATTATGTAAAGAATATGTCCCTGGTAGCCACTAATATTAGAAGAATTATGTGATGTGGAACAGACATTGACCCACCTGAAAGACTGAAGTAAAAAATAGCTATTAAAGTCCAGCAAAGCATTGACGGTTACCAGCACAGTCTCTGGAATCTGACTTCCTATATTTATAGTCCATTTCTACCATTAACTGGCTGCTTAATCTTTGACAAATCACTTTCATCTCTATTTGCATCAATGTTCTTATTAGTAAGTTGGGAGTAATGGGGTTAAGGAAGATGACGTGAGTTAATACAAGTATAGTGCCTGGCACTTAGTAAGTCGAATGAGAGTATCAGGCACTAGACCAAGTAGGGTATATTCTAGGAATGCAAGGATGGTTCGACATCAAAAAACGAATCCATGTAACTCACTAATTTAATTTATTACAAGTTTAAGCGTCTCACTGCAGATATGTAGAATCTTAAAGCTGTAAGCTCTCCCTTTTCTCAAAACTAATACATGGTCTCAAAATTCTTCATACATTTCCCCTTAGGCCCCTGCAATGCAAACTTTCTAGAATTGATTTAAAACACAGTCCAAATGCATGATTATTGTCCTGCAGTTTTCTCACTGAGATCCTAGTTTCATCTCTGATTCATCACTACTTTAGCCATAGAGTTGTGTCTTATTGAAGTGAAGGGTGGGTAGTAGCTTTCTCTCTTATTTCTTTGCATATGTGAAATGTAGAGAAAATTATGGTGCTAATGGTAGATAATACCTGCTCATAGAAGAACCACATATCAATGGAGACAATGCTACTTCTTGGCCCACCCTGACTGGTTGTTGGGTCCCTTTGTTGACTGATTACAAATGACAACCTCTCTCAGGAACTAGTTCTTCAGACAAGGGACTCTGTAAGAGTCTCTAGCTGCACATTCCCTACCTTCAACATCATGTCAGTGGATATTTCAATTCATAGTCTCTTGTTCTTTGAGTCCCAATGTCCCTGCTTCAAGGGAAGCAACCTGCTCATGATTAGAGTTTAAACCCTGGCTAACTTGCATGACATTCACACAGCCCCAGGGAAACCATCTGAGTGATGGAAATACACATTGCCCCCAAACACTCATGCTCCCAGTTCTATTCTCCCCTTTTCCACCTCCCCATGCTACAGCAAGATGGGACTATCTACAGATTTAGTACTTCAGTAATTTTAGAACAGACTATAATCCCTCCATTTCTGCCTCAGGTAACTTAATCAGGGAAGGTGAAGTAATTTGGACATTTCTACTTGCAGAGATTGGGAAGAGGATAATACAATCTCTTCTCCCACCTCACAGGGAGAGAAGAGGAAGGGACAATTTCCATTCAAGGCGCATCAGCCTTCTTTCCCCTCTTTATTGACCAAGGGGCTGGGAATTACTAAATCACTCATGTTGAACAGCCCCTTCCTTGCAGGTTCCGTAGTTGGGTTCCTCGGGCATTTCCCCAACCTTAAAAGATGAGGCACTTAAAGCCTCTTAGTTTCCCCTGTGAGATCCAGTTGCTGGCACCCAGGAATGGTAGATAACTCAAGCCACACTAAACACCATTTTAGTGTTATTCGATTAAAGGGAATGCCAAAAAATCATCTGATAAATTTCAATACACATTCATGATTAAAATGAACCACAGCAAACTAGGAAAAAAACTGAAACAAGGAACATTTTCCATGGTATAATATTGGAAGTGTTCTCATTTATACATTCAGGGCCCCACCCAAAAGATATCTTTTATCATTGAGTATTTTCAACAATACATAGGGCTCCTGGCACCTTTAAAATATAAAAATAATATATAAGAAATGTTAATAAAAATGTATGAGACTTCATACAATTAAGAAGACAGTTTAATAAAAAAATTATACCCCTCCTCAAATCAGAATTTTCTATTATATTTTTTAATAAAGAATATTTTGAAATCTATATATAATATTAACAATGTATATGAAGGTCTTGAGCCTGAAAGGAATTCAGAAGATCACTGCATTCCATTCTATCTGCTACCAAACAAGCTTGGACCTAAAAGAGAGTAGTATCTTTCAGGTAGAAGTATTTTCCACTTGACAACGATAGTACAATAAAAAAAAAGAAAATGTTAATCATAATGAATAGGCAAAAATTTCTGTCATTTATAAATACAATCAAATATTTATAAAATATAAAATAATCAATTATATTAGACATATTAGGGGATAATGAGAATCCACAAAGATGGCTGAATATAAGTTTGACAAAAAACAAACCTTATAAACCAGCAATAATTAATTTAAAATGTGATAAAATAATATTGTAACAATAGCAAATAAAACCATAAAGTAAAAAAGAAACCTAATAAGAAATGAGAAAACATCAATTTTTGGAGGATTAGACCATTCATCTGTAAAATTGGGAACATAGACTTCTCCTTCTTGCTCTTTGAATTTTGAGGAAGGATCAATAATTTGTCTGCAGGGCCCTATGCTCATGTAGGAAGGTGACCAGGTTAAAAATCACTATTCACAAAAGAATGAAAATATTTCTGCTCATTCCCATTTGACTTTGTGGGTTTTGATCCAGAGCTTACTCTTGCCTAAGAAAATAATTATATGCAGTGAGGAAGAGTGTTCAAAGATGAGAAGGTGGGAGAAGTGGGGGCTTTTCTGAAGTGGAACATGTATATGGTTGCCTCCTCAAGCCAGTAGGGACATGGTACTGTCCTCACAGAGCACTGGGGCATAGTCCCATTCCATGCATACCTGAGACTGGGGCGGCTCACAGAGACCTGGGACAGGGCCCTGGTTATAGAAAACATCCAAGTGGCTGAGTGAGAAATGGAAGACATGTATCACCACCCAAAATGGACTACATAGATTTAGAGCAGGAGTTATCTTAATTCCAGTCATCAACATTGATGTTCTTCCAGATATTTTCTGTATCTCTTTATTTGCCTATAAAACCTGTGACTGGAGAACAAATTGCCTTCCCACTCAACAAAGAAAGCATAACCTGAGACTGAATTTTCCATTTTTTAGGTAAGGGCGGCGGGGCTCAGAGCCAGTTAAGTTGATTTATAAAAATACAGAAATGTAATGTTTCTTGGAACCAGAGCAATGGAAGTTGATGTTAACATATTCATGAATTATTACACTTAAATCATCTCTCTTCAGTGAGAGAGTAGGGTGGATATGATTATAAGTTTCAGGTCCAGGTAGATGGGTTTGAATCAAATCTCTGCCATTTGCTCTACGTAATAAAACTCAAAAACATTTAACTGCTCTAAGTTTCAGTGTCCTCATGTAAAAGACATGGAAAATAATGCCGATCCCATAGCATGTAAATATTTAATATTTTATTTGCCAGAAGTGCTTATCAAGGTGTTTGGTACATAGCATGTGCTCAGTAAATAGTCAGTGGTGTGATGAGTGGTGTGAACACCTCATGAGATCCGAAGTTGTGTGAACATATGGCCATCAGCAGGAAGTTACTTGGGTTATATTTGGGTTGGGGGTAAGATCTTCTCTAGAGGTATAAGCTATTTGCTTTTAGGTGGGGGAGTTGAGTTGGTACCCAAGACTCAAGGGAGTGGATAATATATGCAAATCACTATGGTTGGGTTGGCCTTCATATGCTGAGGCACCAGTGGCACTCTGACCTCATGGAGAGCTTATTCTATCATATGCTTGACCAGAACTGCTAAATCTTAATGAGATTGGGTAGGTAGTGGGCTGCAGAGGACTAGAGGGGGTCAGGAAGCAGGCACCTTCTGAGTGATTTTGGAGGGAGCTTCCATCCCAGCACCTCACTGTTACCATCTATAAATTAAGGAACTGAATATGAAGAGAGAGAAAGAAGTCTCTATTTCTTGACATAGGGCTAACTAAGTTAGGAGTGGCTGCCTAGAGTGCAGTGCTGAGAAGGAGCTCCAGGAGGTGTGTCAGACTGATTAGTGATCTAGGGGGAAGAGTCAGGGCTCTACTTGGGAGAGGAGTAGCCTCCAAATTGAATAGCCACAAATAAATTTTGTTACAAAGGAGTCGTAGCATTTCACATATCAGGTGGATCTGCAGGATGGAGGCTAAAAGGCAAGGCAGGGCCCTATCTCTCCCATGGCCTTCATGCATGGTCAAAACTCACAGATGGCCAGTCGGTATTGCAGACAGCTCTTGTCATTCCACTGCCCATCTGTGTACATCTCCACACACTTGTCTTTGCCGTGACCCCTAGGCTCCCCTGGGTACCAGTTGGTATAATTTATAGGGGTCCCATCCAGGTAGTAGAAGACTCCAGAGGTAGGGTCTCCGGTCAGACCTAGGTAGGCATAGGTGTTGTGCTTCTTCACGATGCTTGCAATGGCGTCATTCTCTTCTGGACTCCTTGGGACTGCAATGCTGCCACCAACTCTGCCACATAACTCTCTAATAGCGTCAAAATTGGCTGACTTCCCATTAGTGGAGAAGACCTTCTCTCCCACTCTCAGCATGGAACCCTGCAAACTGAGGACTGAGAGCAGAGGAATATGGGTCAGGCCACTGGCCTCTTTCTCACTTGGGCTCTGCATTTATACTCTCTCCAGTCTCTTCATCTTTGCCTCTCTGTCTTCCCTCTGCCTTCCAATTCTAGTCTTTCTAAATTCTCCTCTGTGCTTTCATCATTCTATTCATTCACTCAAGCATTTAACAATTATTTTTTAACTGTCTTATTATGTGCCAAAAATTGCAATTTCCTGGGATTCAATAGAAAGCAAGATAGGCAGAGAACTTGCTTTCCCATGACATGAGGAGCTAATCTATGTCCACCTCTGTCCCCTGTGGGCCATCAAAGACATCAGAAAAGGGAAGCATCATTATTTTCCCCAAGACTTGCATGTCCATACCCATACTAGGTTCTGGAGCCTGGTGCTGAAGATGAGGGGAACTTAGGGAGAGCCTTGCCCTGTCTTATAAGCCCCCAAGCGGACTCTTACCTCCTGTTGACTGCAAGACTTGATGTTTCAAGGTATAGAGTGTGTTTTGGAGCTCCTCATCTAGATAAGCTGGAAGCCCTGTAAAGAAAACCCCATACAGGATGAAGGCAAGCCAACAGAGACCCCCAGTTACTGCCAAGCAGGTGTGATACCAGCTGCAAACCTGGCATTCTTCTCTCTACTTCTCCATACCCACTGTGCTGGCCCCAAGTTGTAAGGGTCCATTACACTGGAGTGTGTTTCCACACTCCCAAAACACTTATCCTTTCATGCAGCTTTATACCTGCTGAGCCCCTCTCTGCTCTCCTCTCCTGCCAGTGAGTTTCTCTGGTCTCTGTGTAGAGGTCCCTCCCCACCCTCCACCAAGGGCAAGTGTGGTTCTCCCTGTACTTTCCTGATGGACCTTGATTACTATTCCGAGCTTTGGAGTTTCCCTCTGCATATGGGGCTTCCAATCACACCATCTGCTTGGATCTTTGGTCCACATGACCCACTATACTTTTCAGAATGCCCCCAGCACCTCACCCTTAAGAAGTACCTCCCCTCCCTCCCAGTACTGTTTCCTTTTCTATACCCATCACCCTGTGCCTCCTTTACAGCAGCCGTGATGCATGGAGCATTTTCAACACCCATCAGTCCCTGCATCATAGCCTATTACCCATACTCTTCTGATTTCTCTCCACAATCTCGTAATCTCTTATTTAGATTGAGCAATATGCCCTTTGGGGGCCTCTACAGTTTTGTCTGATCCCCATCATCTCTCATGTGACTATGTCATGGGCACTGTATTCAGGTTGCCATTGCCTACCTTCCCCACCTTGCTCACCTGGAAGGCCCCTCTCACCAGGTTCTCCCTTTTCTCCACGCTCACCAGCAATGCCAGGGGCTCCAACCAGCCCATCACGCCCAGGGAGGCCTGGCATTCCTCCAGGGGGGCCCATGGGGCCTGCAGAGAGAAGGGGACATGGATATATTATATCTATCATCCACAACAGTGTTGGATTGGTGTGCCTGGACCTCCATTACCAGCCAGTCTGACTCATCTGTTAGCACATAGGCACTTGAGGGGTGTTCCTGCAGGGGTGTTCCAGTCTAAGGGCTCCAGGAAACTCCCACCATGCCCTACCATCCAGCTGACCCTTGGACCCAGTCCAGAGCCCTGAACACACTGGGCTCCTGAAAACAGGTCCTGTGCCTCAGCTGAAGAAGGGGTCCCCCAGCCAGTACCTGGAGGTCCAGGGTCTCCTTTGATTCCATCTCTTCCATCTCTTCCTGGCAGTCCATGGGATCCTGGAGTGCCAGGGATGCCTGAGCTTCCAACACAAACTTCCTTCACTTCATACTCGATTCCAGAGACCACCAGAAAGTTGAGAGCGAGGGCCAAAGAGCACAGCAACATGGCTCCTGTTCCAGCTGCTCCACCTGCAGAAAGGAAGGGCTGCCAGACCATCTGAAGCATTCGCAAAGTTCTCCCCTTCCCTACCATGACTGAGCCTCAGAGCCAGCGCAGGTATAGACAGGAGCTCTGGGAAGACCCAAATTATCCTTGGAAACTCCTGGCAGCTCCTATCATCTGACATCTAACATAGTCTCATGCCCCATTGCTCTGGCTTGAGGTGGTGTCAAACCTGGACAAGTGAGGAGGTATAGGGTAAAGAGATCTGGAGAGTCAGAGCACCTGGGTTCTAATGAAGTCTCTGTTTGTACCTTGCTGTGTGACCATGGGGAGATGACTTCACCATTGCTAACTTCAGCTAAAACTTCTGTGCCTTGGAGACAATCCTGACCTGTCCCTCCCAGGCTGTTGGGAAGAGGATGTAGTCACTCACTCACTCATTTACTCGGTCTCTTATCCTCTCAGTTTTTTTCAGAACCCTTTTTTCAGGTTCTAAGGTATCATGTTCCTAAGGATGAATGAAGATAACCAGAGTCCATGGCCTGGACACTCCAAGATGGTCAATGATGGGGAGACCCCAACCCCCGCTGGGATGACCCCTTCTCCTTAGCAGGCTGTTCTCTGCTCCCTGACCCCCAGCAGGCCCTGCTGAGCTCCTGGTGGGAATGGACCTAGCTGAGGAACCCAGCAAAGTATAAGGATATTTGCAAGCCTTTCTGTTAGCACCAAAGTTAAAATTTTGAGAAACAACTGCAGGGGTGTGGACAGAGGCCCCCTCCCTCCTAGCCTGCCCTGAGTTAAGCCTGTACTGCTGGGCTGGTTCTCACTGTCTCCAATGCATGTACTGGGGAACACCCAGGATATGGGGCTTAACTCACCTACACACACAGAGCCTACGTGGATCTCTGCCCCCAGGTCAGAGTGGAGAGGTGGATGGCACCATTTATACAGATGCAGACTTCCCCTGCAGCCTGGAGAGGCTCCTGTCACAAGGACCTCTACTCCAGAGAGGGCCAGGCAGGAAGAAGTCTTATTTACACAGCACATTTCCTCACAGAGCACTCAGGCTGGAGGGGCGCTTAGGAAACCTGCTAAAGAGAAACTTCAGATCTGTAAGGAGGGAAATTGCTCATGGGCTAGAGGCTCTCCACTCCCCATAACCAGTTTCCAAGCAGTGCAGGATGAGAATACTTACACAGGGCTCAATGGGGGCACATGACAAGGAAGCCCTCCCCTGCCTGGACTTCCCCCTACTCTCCTGGCTGGTGATACAAGGATCATCACCCTCAAATGCTCACCACCAGGAGAGAATGTCAAGGCTGGACTCCTTTCCCAGGAGAGCAAAGAGGCAGATTAACAGCATGCAAGGATATCTCCACATGACTCCTCTCTGGGACCATGCCAGCTCCAGAGCCTCTTTAGCTCTTAGAAGGTTCCATGTGCTTCCAGACAGTGGAGAGTCCCTGATTCAAGTTGAGGGTCGTCAGGTTGATCTGGAACAAAATGTCTGTCATGGGATGTGCCTTAGCATTGAGCTCCCAGGTCTCCCAGCTCCTGCTTCTAGAACCTGTGGCTGAGTTCATGGCCATGTGGTTCAGAGTGACAGGTAATGACGGTGGCATCACAGGTAACACATATTCCCCTTTGCTCTGCATTGATAGATTTAGCTGTGGGGAGGCAGGGCAGGGCCTGAAAGTCAAGGGAGAGCAGCAGGCTCTGCCTTTGGCCATGGGTGATATCTGATAATCTGCCTTGGTGATGTGTTTAAGTGGTGATGTAATATGTGAAGCCCTAATTCATAATATTCCTTATTCAAGCCACTTGATTAGGAGGGATCTCAAACAGTAGGATTGGTAACAGCGCAGAACTGAGACAAGAAAAAACTGCCATGCTTACTTGTCAGTGCTTTGAAAAGTCTTGAGATCCTCAGGAAGAGCTGGAGAACTTTTGCAGAGTGGGAGCTCAGCTGATGGAACCCCACTCCCACCAACAGGAAGCCAGCCACAGCTTACTTAGAGCACTGAGTGCTTTCAGCTGCCCAGCCGCTGCCTGCCACGTGCCCCAGTGTTGGTGCTGAGCCAAGTGGGATGGAGGAGCCAGGGCAGGGGCAGGGTCTGGGCAGTGGGGAAGCACTTCCATCAAAAGGACTTCAACTCTGGTAGCGGGTGGGAGGCTGTTCTGCAGGTGAAGGAGCAGGAACAGCGATCTTTTAGGGCAGATTTTGAAGGGTCTACAGAGAGGTACCTGGGATGTCCAGGGCCATGTGCTTGGCGGGGGAGGGTGTGGATTTGGGAGTCAAAGAGACCTGAGTTGAAATTTGGAGCTGCCACTTACTATCCAGGTGACCTTGGTCAGTTCATATAAATGTCAGCCTTGGTTTACTCTTTTTATTATTATTCTGAAGCAGTATCAAAAACTTATAGAAAAGTTGCAGGTTTAGTACAGATTTTTTTTCTGAACCTGTTAAGAGTAGGTAGCCAATACAATACTCCATCACCCCAGAACTTTCACACAAATATATTTTCCTGTACAACCACAATAGAACCATCAAAATCAAGAAATTAGTATGATTCAGATGTTACTTTTTGTTAAAAAGTGATAGAATATCATGGGGTATTTTATTTAATTGCTTAAGTTACCTGTTTATCTAATCATTGAAGTCACTCACATAGCTTAATGGCAATATGCAAACATATGTCATACACAATTCTAATAAAATGACTATTCGATTAGCTACCTGGCCTTACTGCCTTCATCCTGTGTCCCCCCGCTCTCCCTTCTGCAACCTCTAAAAAGAGAACGCTGCCAGTGCACAGAACTGAGGGGTCCTTTTCACGTCTCTCTTTTTCTGATCACAATTTTTCTTTGGTCTGGAGTGTTCTGCCTGCCTTTTCTGACACACGCACGAAAGAGGGAGATGAAGGGAGGGAAGGAATGAATGAAAGAGAGAGAGAAAAAAAAGAGAGAGATTATTACCCAGGTCTTTTGAAGTCCACTTTAAATTCTCTGCCATAATATTCACACAGTCAGAAGGCTGTGCTCATCTTCATTGTACCTAGAGACAAAAGGATAAACAAGTTAATTTACTATATGGATCAAGGTTTAATTGCAGGAATCTAGGGGGCAGTTCAACAACATGAAGGACAAAAATTGCATCTGTTATTCCCTGGTATAGTTAACATATTCAATAAATAAATACATATTACAATGGTGCCTTTCCAATAAATGCAATTTCATTAAAAATAACAACAAATAAATCTATTTCTCATCCCTAAAAATGAAAATTTGTTTAAAAATTCACATTATTTCTTTTTCTCTTAATTTTCTACCAACACAGCCTTCTCACCTTTCTCCCTGCTCCTAGCACTGTCAGTCCTACCCTGCATGCTTCCAAACTCCAGAGAAGCGCATCACGTCTAGGCTTTCTTTTTAACCTTATAGAAGTATAATCGACATAACATTGTGAAATTTAAGGTGTACATGTTGACTTAATACACATATACCATGAAATGATTACCACAGTAGTGTTAATACCCTCATCACCTCAAATAATTACCATTTCTTTTTTATGGTGAAAATATTTAAGATCTCTTTCCTAGCAACTTTCAAGTATATAAGGCAGTGCTGTTAACTGTGATAACCATGCTGCACATTAGATCCCCAGACCTGACTTACCTTTTAACTGGAAATTTGTACCATTTGACCAACATCTCCCATTTCTTCCACCCAGCCCCTGGTAACCACCACTCTACTCTGTGTCTACGATTTGGGGTTTTTTAGGGTTCCACACTATATAAGTGATGTCACACTCTATTTGCATTTTTTTCTGTTTGACTTATTTCAGATAGCATAATACCCTCGAGATCCATCCACATTGTTACAAATGGCAAAAGTACCTTCTTTCTTGTGCCTGAATTTTTAATTTAGATATAGGAGATATATATATATATACCCTATCTTTGTCCATTCAGGCATAGACAAACATTTAGGTTGTTCCCATATCCCAGGTATCATGAATAATGCTGAAATGAAAGTGGAAGTGTAGGTATCTGTTTGAGATTCTGTTTCCTTTTCATTACCTGGACTGTGAAACTAGTACAGCTGCCCAGGACAGTCCTTCACACCTAGTCCTGCTGTCCTCAAGCTCATTTTTGGTGTATCAAATAACATGATAATTCTCTGGAAAGATAGGACCTGAATTCAAATACTCTTTTAGAGTTTTCTGTTTTCATCATGGAAAAAAACAAAAGACATCCGTCTTGCCGAGTGCTCTCCGCCCGGCTCTGCCCCACTTACCAGTCTGGATGAACGTGTCTTCTTTAACTCCTTGGTTGTCGGACTTCCACTCAGTTCGATTTTCTGTCAGTTCTGGCTGTTTTTGTTTTTTAAATTATTGCTTTTCCTCTTTTGGTTGTGCGAGGAGGCACAGCGTGTCTACCTATGCCTCCATCTTGGCCGGCAGTCCTGTTGTCTCGATTTCGTTTTCTAATACCTGAACATCTAAGAAGTGAGGAAGATCTCTGGAGCTTTCAGCTTAAAATGTCTCAAGAAGTGGGCAGGGAAGGAGGTCCTAGTCCACTCTCCCTGTCCCTTCACAGCATCCATCCTGCAGGTTCCTGACCTCAGCAAAGTGGCTGCTCCTACTCTTGGTGGAGATGCAGTAGGACCACCTACCTCAACAAGCAGCAGTGAGTCCACGGTGATGCTCAGGTTACCTGGATTTGAGGGCAGCACTATTAGAGATAAAATACAAGCCATGCATATAATTTAAAATTTTCTGGTATCCACATTAAATTTTTAAAAACAGGTGAAATTTAATTTAGTGATTTTAACCCAATATTTTCAAGATATTATTTTAGCATGTAATTAACATAAAAGCATCATTTGTCACATATTTTTATTCATTTTTTTCTTACTAGATCTTCAGAATATGATGTGTATTTCACCTTTGTACACATCTCAGTCTGAGGGAGACATAGCGCAAGTGCTCCCTCAGCACAGGGGCAGGAGGTGGCAGGACGGAACAGCATGTGTCCACCGGGCAGGCCTGGCACTGATTGTGTTGGCCTCCCAGGAAGAAAATAACTGTAGGGATCAATTTTAGGAAGGGGATGCCCTCAAAAGGGGTGACATGTCAGCTGAGACCTGCAGGATGAGAGGGAAGTGGCCACATGGAGTGACATATGAGCTTTGCTGGCAAAAGGAAAGTATGTGCAAAGGTCCTAGAACAGGACAAGTGGCCTGTTTGGGAAACAAAAGACCAAGGAGACTGATGTGTGGTGAGTGAGGGACAGGGGAGCCCGGAATGAGGCAGAGACACAGGCACCATTCGGGCCTGTGGGGTCATGGATTTTATTCTAAAACAAAACCAAACCCTGGGTTTATTGCATGAGATATGAGAGTGATCGGATTTACACTTATTTTTCATTACTCTGCTCCTTTCCACATCATCAGTGACCTACCATTGATGAATAATGGGCAATGCCCAGGTCTACCCTCATGGACCATCAACATTATTTCACATTGAGTCCCTGGACCTCTTTTTTCTGGAAACTCCGCCCTCACTTCATCAAGAGCACCAGGCTCCCTGTTCCTCCTGCCCACTGGACACTCCCTCATAGCCTCCTGGTCTCCTGGTTCTCCATTATTGTGCAGAGTCGTTAGGTTATACCCAAGAGCACTGCCATGAGTCTGAGGCACCCTCTGTCTCTCTGAGACCTGGGGTGGAGCATCTCCCAAGCACACACTTTCCTTTCGCCAACACCAGCCTCCTCTCCTGGCTTCTTGGCATCTTGAGTCCATCTCAGCAATGCTCGCCATTCCCTCATGAGGGGGAGGCAGAAAGAAATAATTGGAGATGGACACAAACAGCTCCATCGGGCTGCCACCCAGGATGTTCACAGTGGTGGGTCTGACGTCTGGGCCAGGAGGCCCTTAGCTGCTGCCACCTTCCTGACCCCACTGGCTGGCACTGAAAGTGCAGTTAGCATCTTCCTGGCTGCTCTGGCCAGACATTCAGGGTCACAGCTGAAGGGCCTCCTTTAAAGGAAATAATATTCTAAGGAATGGCCACCTCTTTTTTGCTGTACTCACAATTGGAGGACTGTGTGGAACAGTCAAGTGGGGGGGTGGGGCAGATGTTAGGTTTTGATATGGCTCAGTCTGTTCCATAATTCTCATTCTAAAGTATGGCTCAGTCCTGTGCCTCCCAACTTCCTTGACCAGATGGACTTCATTCACTTGTTCAAATTTGCACGAATATTTCCTGAGCTCCTACCTGCTCCCAGCCTGGGTGAAACACATACAGTAAGTAAGGGGCAGCAGAACCAGATGCACACAAAGACTCAGGGCTGCCATGCATGGGGGCAGGAGAGGCTGTGCAGAAGACAGAGGGGTCACCTGCACTGGTGGGTCCTAGGGTGCCAGCCTAAGCCCCATGGAGTCTCAGATTCCCATCTGTAAAGAGGGAATACCAAGAGTATCCATCTCATTGGGCTGAAGAAATAATGAAAGATGACAATTCAGGTAGAGCTCTTGAATGACTGGTGGGGAAAAATTGATCCCTTCTGGATGTGTCCCACACCTACATGGTGTCAGGGACCTACTCCCCTCAGACCAGCCCAATGTCTGCCCTCTGCTGGGAGAAGCAGGGCTTCCCTGCATCCATATTATTTCTAACTCTGGGCCCTTCTGAAACGGGCCCCAGTGTGTGACCACTGCTTTCCAGTCCGCTCACACGGAGGGTCTGTTGGGTGTGTGCTGAAGATGTTCTTCACTGACCTAGGAGGAACTGACTATGAACAAATAAAGACTCCAGCTTCAAATAAACTCTTCCCTAAAACAACTTTTACCAAAAACATCTTGGTTTTCTGGGGAATGGTGTTAATATAAATATTAATTAATGAATTTGTGCTTCATACATGGCCTGAGCCAGAGGAACTCAGCTCTCTGGAAGTGCAGCAAGGGCCCCACTCTCTGCTAAAGCCGGGGCTCTCACTCCAGGGTGCACGACCATGTCCCCACTTGAGATGTAAGGGGTCACACTGGGCCATGGACCCAACACTGCCCAAAGTCAGGAGCTAGGCCTGGAGGGATTTTCTGAGTGGACAGAGCCTTCAGGAATGGCAGGTGACCACTCTAGGGATGCAAGGACACTGGGCAGTAGCTACATTTGCTTCCACCAAAAAGCCTTGTCCAGGCAACTCAGCAGCACTGCCCCTGGGGCATATCCCACGGACATGTCTGTTGATGTCTGCATGGCTTTTGTGTCTGGGGGGAGGGAATGTGTGGATGTCATGTATGCATCATACCAACTCTATGTATATGTCCATGTGTGTCTGTGTTAATGGAGGAATGTCTGCCTGTGTGTCATGTTCGTGTGTGTGCGTGTACAGTGGCCAGTTCTCCAAATAATGGCCACTAGCCCTGGAAAGGTGGTGCTGTCTGGCTAAGTCTGAGCCTCCCTCTCACCCAGGAGCAAGAAAGAGAGCACTGGCAGCCTTGCTGTATGTGTCATGGGGGACCACACCTACTTACAGGTCCACTGTGATCAAGGCCAAAAGGTTAGTCCTCAACAAAAGATTAGAGAGCCCAGAGAAATGAGAGGCTTCTCAAACAGAAGGGTCCTGGGCCCCCTGCAAGTGCTGGTTTTCCAAGCCTGCAACCCTTCCCCTTCAAGAGGAGTATTTTAGACTCAAAAACTCCTTTTCCTAGACCAGCAGAGCCTAATGCAAGACACCTCCTCTCCCTACCCCAGAGGTGCCCAGCCATCCTTCCCCTCTCCAATTAAGGGCACCAGCTATTATTACAGCAAGGTGAGTTGGGAAGGGAGTGCATAGAGAATGTACACACACACTGAATCCCACTCTATGCTCAACTGGGGCTCTGCTCCTCATTGATAATGGTGAGCACGCAGTGGACCTCAGTTTTCCACCTTTAAAATGGGCATGAGGAGAACTCCTAGCTGAGACACTGGTTGCAAGCACTGCATGGGATACATTCGTGTGCATGATTCTTTTCCCCTGAAAAACTACTTTTCTAACAGAGAAGAAAAGGAACATTCTCGGACTTCCGGCCAAGATGGAGGTGTAGGTAGACACACTGTGCCTCCTCGTGCAACCAAAAGAGGAAAAACAACAATTTAAAGAACAAAAACAGCCAGATCTGACAGAAAACTGAACTGAGTGGAAGTCTGACAACCAAGGAGTTAAAGAAGACACGTTCATCCAGACTGGTAAGCGGGGCGGAGCCGGGTGGAGAGCACTCGGCAAGACATGGTTTGTGGAGTGGTATCAGCAACGCTCCAGCTGCCTGGAGAGGCCTGAGGTGGGCGCGCCTGGCCAAAACGCGGCCTGTGCACTCGGTGAAACCGGGGCTGAGACTGGTGGACCAGGCAGTCCCTCATTCTCACGCAGATAAACCAGGAGGAAAAGCTGGGGAGCGGAACAGACTTTATGGCCCACCAATGCAGGGAAATAAAGTCTCAAACCACCAATTGAATACACCTATGGGGGTTGAGGTGGCAGTGGGAGGAACTCCCAGCCTCACAGGAGAGTTCATTGGGGAAACCCACAGGGACTTGGAACTGTGCAGGCCCGCCCGCTCACCCCAGAGCCAGCAAAGAAGGACCTAACTTGCTTGTGGGTAGCTGGGGAAGTGCGGAGAACAGAGCAAGCGCCATTGTTCTCTCAGGCCCCGCCCCCACAGACAGCGTCACAACACAACGACATGGGTTACCCTGCCCTGGTGAACACCTAAGGCTCCACCCCTTAAAGCAATAGGCACACCGAGGGAAAAAAATGGCCCAAATGAAAGAACAGATCAAAGCTCCAGAAAAAATACAACTAAGTAATGAAGAGATAGCCAGCCTATCAGATGCACAGTTCAAAGCACTGGCAATCAGGATGCTCACAGGATTTGAAGAAAAATTGTCACAATTACTTGAACAAATGAGAAGGAATGAGAAGGAAACTGGGACTCAAATCAATGGAGTGGACCAGCAGAAAGAAAAAAACATCCAACCAGAAAAGAATGAAGAAACAAGAATTCAAAAAACTGAGGAGAGGCTTAGGAACCTCCTGGACATCTTTAAACATCCCAACATCTGAGTCATAGGGGTGCCAGAAGGAGAAGAGGAAGACCAAGGGATGGAAAACTTATTTGAACAAATAATGAAGGAGAACTTCCCCAAGCTGGTGAAGGAAATAGATTTTCAGGAAGTCCAGGAAGCTCAGAGAGTCCCAAAGAAGTTTGGACCCAAAGAGGAACACACCAAGACAAATCATAGACATTACCCAAGTTTAAAAATAAGGAGAGAATCTTAACAGCAGCAAGAGAAAAGGAGACAGTTACCTACAAAGGAATTCCCATAATAGTGTCAGCTGGTTTCTCAAAATAGACTTTGCAGGCAAGAAGGGGCTGGAGAGAAGTATTCCAAGTCATGAAAGGCAAGGACCTACATCCAAGAATACTCTATCCAGCAAAACTTTCATTTAGAATGGAAGGGCAGATAAAGTGCTTCTCAGATAAGGTCAAGTTCAAAGAGTTTATCAACACCCAGCCTTTATTATATGAAATGTTAAAGGGATTTCTATAAGGCATGGAGGGATATCAACAGGGGAGTGGTGGGGGGAGAGAGGGGGAAAAGTGCAGAGAATAAGTGGCATAAATGGTAGGTAGAAAACAGACAGGGGGAGGTTAAGAATAGTATAGGAAGTGTAGAAGACAGAGAACTTGGGTGTATGACCTATGGACAAAAACTAAAGGGCGGGGAATGGGGGGGTGGGGGTGGAAAGGAAGAAAGGGAGGAAAATGGGACAACTGTAATAGCATAATCAATAAAATATATTAAAAAAATAAATAAATCACCAAAAAAAAAAAAAAAAAAAAAGAAAAGGAACATTCTCTAGGACAAGAGAAGGCACAGTCTCACCAAGGCCCTGAGAAATCTGGTCAGACAAACGAACATTTGTAACTGGACTGTCCTGTTCTGGAGAGATGGGATGTTGGGGAAGGAGTCCTGACCTCTCAAGGGTTCTGAATGTCCTCTTAACCATGATGAGGGACAGGGATCCCTGAATCCTGGGGCTGATCCCCATGAAGCACATAGAACTCCCAAGAGGAAGCCCCTCCTCCGTCCCAAAGGGAATGTGTGAGTCAGTTCTGCTCTCTGGTGTCCATATGAAAAACTGCAGCCACATGATGTGTAGACCAAGGTCACACATCACCCTCCCTGTTCATTCATTTCACCTTCATGAGGGCTCCTTTGTATCAGGTGCCTTGATAGGATAGAAGCGACAGTTTAAACCTCTGACTTACCCAGGCCGTAGCCACGAGAATCCTGCTCACCCATGACTAGTCTGATAAATACAGTCTTTGCCCTGCATGAGGGCTCTTCTGGCTAATTGTCCCATCCTAAGTTGTCCACAAAAGCTGGTGCACTGTTATGTATCTGGAGAAGCCTAATGTGAACCACTGTCCATTCCTGAGCCCCTGCTAGGTACCAGGCACTAGCTAGTAGACCCTTTACATCTACAATATCTCTCTGAGACTCACTGGAAGGGAGGCTCCCTTTTAAAAGAGGAGGAAACTGAGGCTCAGTGAGGTTCCATAACTCACCAGAGGTGGGCAGCCTGCAGGCTCTAGAACCTGATTCAAACATTTTCAGCCAACTCCAGAGCATCTAAGGCATGATTTCCCTGAAGAACCCATCACATTCTTTGCCCACAATGCCCACAGTTGTGGATCGAGCCGTGGGCAGGGTCTGGCTAGACTGTTATTCTACAGGGTGGACCTCTTCCAAGCCTAAGATCCCAGGACTGCTTACTGTGTCGCCCAGAGGGTCCATACAGCCTTGCTCTTTGCCCATAACCCACGTCAATCCCTGGATATGCTTGATCCTGGCTCAGCTGGACTGCTGGACACAGCAACACACGCTTCAATCCCCAGTCCCAAGGCTGAAGATGCTCCAGAGCTTGGCACAGGGTGCCCTAAGGCCCTTGGCACATGCATTGTACAAACAGTGGTGACACTGAAGAAACCTCTTCACTCTAGATGACGAGGATGAGGGCCCCAGTGACCCATATCCCTTGGTACAGTAGAACAGAAATGAGAACCCCAGCCTGTAGCCACCTTCTGCTGCCCTGAGTAGCTGAATTTGGTAAAGTCCTGGCCAGGGCCCTGACAACTAGAGCGCAGCAGCCCTGCAGGGCTTTTGCCACCAGGAGCCTCTTGGGCCTCTCGTTCTATATGCCTTCCCTCCACACAATCAGCAGGGCCCAGATATTCTTTTTTTTTTTTTAAGATTTTTATTTTTATTTATTTTTTAGAGAGAGGGGAAGGGAGGGAGACAGAGAGGGAGAGAAACATCAATGTGTGGTTGCCTCTCACATGGCCCTCATGGGGACCTGGCCTGCAACCTAGGCATGTGCCCTGACTGGGAATCGAACTGGGACCGCTTGGTTCCCAGCCCGTGCTCAATCCACTGAGCTACACCAGCCAGGGCCCAGACATTCTTTAATCAACTTCTGTTTATGGAGACCATGAAGTAACCTCCACTGTTCTCTTACCACTGAGTGACAGAGAAGCATTGCAGGGAGAAAATGCTCTAATATTTCTAATGTCTCTGGTGGTTAAACTGCCTCCAGATGTTTTTTAAGAAATAGTGTATTGTGTCATTGAATTCAATGTAACTCCTTATGTTCTCTAGAAATTACATTTAATAGTTTAAACAACCACTATTTAATAAATTCTATCCAGAAACTTATTTATAATACTGAAAAAAGGTAAAATCTAAGAAAATCCAAGAAAAAGTAAACACTTATATAAAAAGTTTTTACACTAAAGGCAGATATAGATAACTTTAAAACATGTTTGAACAGAAGTGAGAGAGCACACAGTGCCTCGTGGTGATTTGGGACTTGGACTAGCAGGGTCGTGTGCAGGCTCAGTGGAGCTGTGAGGCAACTCATTTCCATTTTCTAGATGAGGATGTCCAAGGAAACCTCAGCCCATCAGGGACGATAAAGAAGATGATGACCATCTCCTCATGGGACACCAGTTCAGGGCTCCCCTGGGCTTCCTGGAGGAAGGGGGGAAGATAAGACCCTTCTGCTACAAGCCTTTGGGAATGAAGCAGAGGAAGGGGAGTGTGGTGGTGGCGGCGGGGTGGGGAGGCCTGGCAACCCAGAGGGATAAGTGGAGGGGAGCACATGCTTCCTGAAAAACTCCATTTGGGTCAGACACATGAGGGAGGTTCTACATCCAGAAGCTCTGATTTACTCCATTTTTGTCTCAGGTGTGCACCTACTATCTGGTGATGATGTAGTTTCTTTCGGTCTCTCGAACTCTCAACAAATGATCATGAGCTTTCAGTTCAAGGGACAGAATCTGGTCCTGAGAAGAAGAAACATCTCTTCCCAGCTATTCTGAAAAATCTTTGACTCACTCTCTGTGGCTCTAGGTCCATTTTTCACAGGTCCAGGACATCATGCACTCCTGGGCTTTTGTCTTCTATGCCAGGAAAAAACCTGACAAGAGCTTTACATTTTTCTGGAACTGGTGCTGAAATGCTATAGGAGTGTTCCTTGTCTTTTGGTACAGAATGTCTTTCTTTCACTAGCTGAATATGTCTATGAAAAGCAAGAGAACTATGGCCATGATACCCTCCACCATGTCCCACTCAAATCCAGGAGATCAAGACTTGGTCTCATATCAAAAATTTCTTCTGTCACAAAACCCCATGTTATCCCTCGGGTTCATTGTTACCACAGCCCAGGTCCCTAGGCCAGTGAAGTGCCCCTGTGGCCACCATGGCCTGCTGGGCCACAACACTGAGGAGACTGGGGTTGTGCCCAGAGCCAAAGCTATGCCTGGTAATCAAGGTAGACAATCATGACAGAGGGGTGGGGGCAGGCGGCAACGAAGTCACACACCCTCAACTCCACAACTCGCCGAGCCCCACCTCTACTGAAACCCTACCTGCTATGGTCCCAGATGACCCACCCTTTGCTGTGCCCACACTGTTCCCTCTGCCTGGAAAGCCCTCCCTTTCACTGCCCATGTGGTAAGCACATACCCACCCATGACCCCTGGGCTCCTCAGTCCATGTCCCAAGACAGGGTGCTAAGTGCTCCATGCATGTCTTGAAAGGCAAGGAAATGAGAAAGAGAGGGTGGGGGGAGGAACGGAAAGTGAAAAGTAGGGGGAGGTGGGGGGAGGGAGGTATAAGAGGACTAAGAGGTAATGTAAAAATATACAATAAAATTAAATAAAAATAAAATATCTTAGAACTCAGAAATTCCAAATGCTTTGATGCCAAAATTTAAGAGGTCATTATAGGATGATTTTTATTATGTAAAGAGAGAGTGTTCAGAGCAACCTTTCAGAGGTCTGTGCACAGAGGTGGAGGGAGAAGCAGCACCTCCTGGGAGGGGCCAAGTGACCATGGATGAGGGGAGTGTGTGTGTGCGGTCAGCCTGGCTAGGTCCAGGCCCTTAGGCTGTCTTAGGGGATCCCTCAGCCCAAGGAGGAGAATAGAACAGCCCATTTGGCCTTAGGTCACCTAAAAATATCAAGACCCTGCCTCCTGTTAAGAGAATTGTGGTCAGGACCCCTGGAGGAGAGGTGTGGGAAGAAAACTCAAGGAGAAGCTGGGGCCTCCTACCCTTCCCAGAGAGGCTTCCAGGGAGCCTGGGCAGATTGGGGGCACAGGCTGGTCCTCCTGGAGAACATGGACAACTCAGACTGAAGGAGAGGCTGGCCCCCAGGATCCTCATATCATATCCCTAGGAATAGTTCCTCCAGAGAAGGAGGACAAGGCCCAGGGCAGGGTGGAGGTATGATTCACCTGTTCACCACAATGAAGTGGAGGGGAACGGTGCCAGCCACACCTATGGTTCCCATCCTGCCCTGGGATATGGTCTGCCTTGTACTGTGTGGGGGTCCTTGGAAGAGACCTCACCTGGTTGAGCTTCAGTTTCCTTCCCTGTAACTTGGGGGTCTGAATAGTCCTCTGAGGCTGTCATGATTGGCTTAGCAGTTGCAGCCATGACTTGTGAAGGAAGAATTCCTTGCAACCCCTGTGTCCCAGGGCCATGCTGTGCAGGCTCCTGAATAAGCCCCAGAGGAAACCCCCTCAACCTTTGTGACAGGTGGGGAACCTTGCTCCTCAGTGGCCAAGGACAGATGTGGGCTTTCCCAAGAGTCACCCCCACCCCACCTTGATCCATTCAGCAGACACCTACCTTGCCCTCCTGCTTTCCTCAGACCTGGGCATAGCCACCTGACCCACAGGTCTGGGAACAAAGCATCCCCACCCTGTCTTGGTGGAACCAGGCAAACATGATGTTTAAATTTCAAGAGCAATGACCCAAATTTCTTCCAGAAAATTTGTCCCAAGTCACACTAGCTGTATTTGGGAATGAGCATTCCTTACATCTTTGCCTGCCCAAGATTTTAAGAAGAAATTTCTTTTATTTGTTTTAGCCATCTGTTTGTCAAGATACAATACTGGATTTGTTTAAAGTTTTTATTTCTTGAAATGTGCAAGATTTAATTTGTCTTGATTTCTTCCCCATCTCTTACATTACATGTGTTTATTTCTCTTCTTATATTTTGTCCATTTACAACTGGGGTTTTTGTTGCTTTCTTATGGATCATAGTTCATTCAATTGGACATTGCAAATATTTTCTTTTTCTCACTTATCTTTTATATTTGTGTCTTTTCCCTAATGCTCAAAAACTTAATTTTTATGAAATCCAATTTGATAAGGTATTTCCTTTATGACTTCTGAATTTCACACTATCCTGTGACAGTCTCATCAAATAGGTCTGACAATTCCTCCTATTTTGTAGGACATTCAGCTCCACCTTAGATGCAGATTTCTGGGTCTGTAAACTCCTCTGTTCCCACTGCTTGCTTTCTCCTTCCCATTGAATAATTTCCCTAGCCACATTTCTCCTCATCGAGAGCTGACATGAAGCAAACTCAGAACATAGACCCTCTTCCTTATTTCTCCAAAACCCCTTTCATGAAGATGGTAAGAAGGAAATAGACCTCACAGCCCAGGGATCAGGTGTCTATCACACTGCCTTTTTCCAAGCTTTATTGAGACATAATTGATATATTATATGGACATTTAAGGTGTACAATGTGCTGATTTGATACAATTATATACTACAAAATGATTACCACCATAACATTAGCTAACACCTCCATCATGTCATATAATTACCATTTCTTTTTTGTGGTGAGAAAATTTGAGATTGATTTTCTTAACAACTTTCAAGTATATACTACAGTATTAATATCTATAATCACCATGCTGTACAGTGGATCCCCAGAACCTCTTCATCATTTAAATGGAAGTTTGTACCCTTTAACCAACCATTAGGCAAATGGTTTCTGGTACTTGATGGGACAGACACCATCTTAAGAAGCAAGTTGCTTTCAGTGGCCATCAGCTCATCTGGGGAAAGGTGGGCCCATGTCACCCAAAATGAATGTTCTTACATAGGTGAGTGGGCCCCTTAAGTTGGTTACTGTTTTGGAATATACATCTCTTAACAAGCACATGCCGCTTGGCTACAAGCCACCTGGGTTCCTGGTGCCTCTGTCTCAAGCCCATTTCCTTTCAGATGTGGAGATCCCCCATCTTGCTACTGCCCGGGACCCTGATTATGTCCATAAGTTCCCTTAATATATTAAACTCTGTTTAATTCTGAAGTTGTCAGCCTCTTTCTTTGGCCTCTCAGCCCTGCTCTCCTTTGGAGGTCAGTTTGAGTTCACCTTGGGAAATTTTCCCAACACCAACCTCCCATTTCCCCCAACCTGAGCCCCTGGAAACCACCATTCAACTGTCTCTATGAGTTCAGCTTTTGTAGAGTCCACATAAAACTGGAGTCACAGTTATTTGTCTTTCTCTGTCAGACTTATTTCACTTACATAATGCCCTTAAGATTCATTCAAGTTGTTGGAAATGCAATGTTTCCTTCTTTCTCACAGCTGAATAATATTCCAGTCCCACGTCTTCTTTATCCATTCAGCCACTGATGGACACATAGGTTGTGTGCATATTTTGGCTATTGTGTCATGCTGCTTGCTACACTGTGCCTGGGCCATAGCTGCTGCATAGAATTTGTCACTGGTAAAAATTTCTTCTAAAGTTCCCATTCCCTTTCAACCCAACCACTACTGAGCCTCTACTTCTTTCTCCCAGAGTCTCCACTCATCCCCCTACACCTCCGTCCACCACCAACTCTAAAATACATTTCAGATCAAGCTCCAGCCTCCCAACCCCTGGTACATGCCTCCTGAGCTTTTCCCCATCTGATGTCACCTTCCTCTATGGGCACCTCTATGGGAAACTGGATTTGTCATCTCATTTCTATCCCACGTTCACTTGCCACGTTGAAGCATTAAAATGTATAAATCCTTACTAATCACAGTGCTACAAGTCTTAACAGGTGCTTAAAAAATCCTCTGCTGAATGATCTCTGGGCACCTGAGCCTGGCACAGAATGTCTCAGAGAGCAAATAGGACCTTCGTCTCTTGCAGAACTTCTTTGTAAGGTAAGCTCAGGGGGCAGGAGAGACAGACACACCTAGAAGTCATTCTCTGATGTGATCAGTGCTATGTTGAGTACCCATTCTGTGCCAGGACAGGTATGAAATGGCAAATAAAGCAGACAAGGCCACACCTCAGGAATTTCTAGCCCTGTGGCCAACAGGCATAAATAAGCAAGCACTGGCATTCCTCAAGAATTATTGCCTTTGACATAATAAATGACATATTGTTATTCATTTTCTAGCTGTTTATTACAGATATATAAACATACAATTGATTTTTCAATATTTATCTCACATTCCAGAGGCTTGCTAAAGTTATTTATTAATTATAATGAGGTAGGTAGATTATTCTGGCTTTTTTTTTTTTGGTATCTAATCATGTCATCTTTAATAACACTTTTGTTTTTCCCTATTCAATTTGTGTATCTTTTTGTCCTAACTTTTTGCATTGGATGGCATTTCCAGTATAGTTGAAGAGATGTAGCAATACAGTGGATTTTCATATTACTTCTGATCTCCAAGGGAGAGCTTCTAACCATGAAATTTAGATTAAAAAAAAAAGAATTATGGCCTTCAATAGCCCAGCACCAGATAAAGATGGTGTTGGGCATAATTTATGGGGGATGTTTGAGAGTGCCTTTCTGCAGAGTGCCTTGCTAGCTGAGACTGAAAGGATTCAGAGGAGTACCCTGTGAAGAGGAGGGGGGTGGGTAGGTGTGGAAGAAGCCATGAGAGGGATGGCCCCCAAGGAGGCTGAAAAAGGAAGCACATATTTATGCATTATGTTAAACACTGAACAAGAAACTAAAAATGGAATAGAATAGAAAAGGGAGGTTATCAAGGAAGGAGTTTTTCAGAAACGTAGGAATTTTGTCAGAAGTCTACAGAATGAGCTGGAGCACCCATTCAAAGAGAGAAGAGCATCACAGAGTGAACGGCATATGCAAAGGTCCTGAGCAGGAATAGCTGCGCCTGTTTGGGAAAGCCGAAGAAGACGGGGAGTCTGGAATGGGGTGGGAATGAAGCCAGAATGAGGGTAAACTGATGGTCAATGCACAAGAACACGGGGCTGTCACAGCTTAGTCATGTCTCTTGACCTTTATTCAGAATGTACCAGAGACACTAAAGGATTCCAAATGGGGTGGGGAATATGGCCATATTTACATTTTCTTAACCAGGTTGCCCTTTCCCAGTTCACCAATGACCTCCACGAGGTGGAAGTCAGTGCACATTCCGAGGCCTCACACATCTAACTCACCAGTACCATTTCACACCAGTGACCTCTCCCTCGTCCTAGAAATGGTATCTTCACCTGGCTTCCAAGGACACCCCCACTCTCCTGGCTTTCCTCCTACCCCTCTGGATGCTCCCTCTCCATCTTAACACTTGAGGTTTCATGGCTCGAAACTTGCTTTCACTAATTATTTGGCCTTTATGCCCATGGAGAACATTTATTTGCCACGTTCCCCCACAGGCAAGCATCTCAATATGTTTCATGTGAGGTTTTTTGTTTGTATGGGTGTTTGAAAAATATAAATTATTTCCTAGGAAAAAGATTTCATTGCATAGCCCATGCAGTGGCTTCTCAATGCACAGATTCTGTCTCAAACAAGACTGAGAAGCCCTCCTGCCTTTGGCTTTCTCCTCCCCTCTGCCGCACTTGAGGTCTTTTCTGCACATCCGCCCTTCCTGGCACCCTGGGTCAGCCTCTCTCACATCAGTGTCTCCTCCCCAGGCCCTGCCCTCAGCTGGACCGTGGGGATTCTCCAGAGGTGACTCCTCTCCCCACCGTGTGCTTGTAAGAAACAGTGCAGGTCCCACCTCCCCACCTGCTCTGTCCAGGCCCTCAGGACCACATCTCCAGAAGCTACTGCAGTAACAATTTCTAACAAAAATAATCATCTGTTAATTCTCCTCACAGAATGTGTGAAAAGGAAACGAACACCCATTTATAGGCTTGGCTCATGTCTCTGCAGACCAAACTCCTCATCCACTCCATTTATTCAGCCATCGACAAATATTGCCTGAGCGCCCACCTCATGCCAGCCTCACTGTGCATAACGTGCAGGAAGGGGCAGGAGAATGAACCATAAACAAGGACTAAGGGCAGCAACACAGGGTGATCAGAGAGTGCACTCTGAAGACCGAGGAGCCACCTGGCAGCCAGGTGTCCTTGGTCACATTCCAAGCCCTCTTTGGGCCTCGGGTTCTCCACACGTTATGTGGATTTCCTAGGATTGTCTGTCTCCGTGGCATGTGGTACGGAATGACTGACTATGGTATGCAGTAACAGCATAGTAGCTGGTGCCGAGAGAACTCAATCCATGCTGGGTGAGCCCCATGTGGCCAGGAACCAAAAGCCCCTGTTTGGGGGACCACCAAGGGAGAACACCCACTTTGCTGAGGAATGGGGGACCAGGTGATGCCACTTGAAGGAGAGATTTCAGAGGGTTTATAGACAAAATCAACTAAGCACAGAGAGTTGCTCTGTGGGTCTTTATTTACCGTCCTAGCAAGAACCAATAAAGGCTGTATATAAACAACGTTGACAGAAAAAAAGATTTTATTTCTCTAGGGCCTGGGGATTTTCACTTCGAATATAACCTGAGTTAGAGGAGCTCAGCCACCTTCAAAGCTGTGCCTCTCTCTCCTGAAAAGAACTGGAAGCTTTCTGGGTAACTGGAAAGATCAGAGCTTCCTGTGTCATGCACAAACTCTAGAATTTTATGGTAATTTCAGCTTTTTCTTCTCTGGAGCTGCCTTTCCCCTGATGGAAAGAGATGCCCGGAGGTTTTTGTGTTTCAGGCCTAGAGCCCAGAAACAGGTGGTCTGCTCCCAGGTGAGACATCTAGGGCTGCCTGTCGCAGCCGGAACCAGCACCATGTGTCCTGGAAAGAAGCCCAGTCCCCAGGGCTCTCCTGGGGCCCACGGAGGCCCCTACCTGAGCCTGTGGTCTGGGGAGCTAGGAAGAAAGTAGAGGTGCTTCCCAGGCTGAGGACAGGTAGAGTTGGTGGCCATGGATGGAAAGGCAGTTGAACATACAGCTTCCAAGACCCTACTGCACTGAGGATGATTCGGGTCCCTCAGAAGGAGACCCAGAAGCCACCTGGCAAAGGCAGAATTTCCCATGACATCTCAGCCAACTTGTCCACCACTAGGATTCAAGCCTTGCCCCCTAGGCCACCACTGAAGATTAGATATCTTGGTCTTGGGACTGGCTTCTCTGGCAGGAGGATCTGAGGAGCTCACCACTTACTCTAACAGCACTGAGATTGCAGAGCTATGAAAGGGCCAGAGGGAGAGAAAGACTGGAAGCACTCAGGGTTCCAGAGCCTTGTTTCAGGGGCTGGCCACCTGTGCTAGGACGAGCTGCTTCTCCTACTCCAGGAAGCCCAGATGGGACGGGACTAGACTTGAACCACTGACCTCAGGCCTCACATGAGGTCTAGCCCTTCATGTGCCTAAGTGGTCAGTGGCTGGGGTTATGTGGTTGCTTCTTAATTCCAAACTCCAGCCCAGCCAGCTCACCCTAAACTGTCTTCTGATATAAATGAGGCAAATAAACCGTCCTTTGTTTCTGTCCTCAATTTTCAGATTATTGCTGAGGGCTCACCAAGAGCCAGTGAATTAATCCGGTAATTCCCAGCAACCTCAAGTCTTTAGGACAGAGGCCACAGCCTCACTTCAATCTGATTTGTCATTTCTCAGTCCTGTTTCTGGAATGAGACTAGGGTGTTGAGTGCGGCCCAGACTCCTGGGTCAAAGCTCCTGGATTCATGTCTAAGCCCAGACACATGTGGCTGTGGGACCTTGTGAAAGTTACCTACATGGTCTGTGCTTCATTTCCCGATTTATAAACAAGGATAACAAAGGTGACACCTTATCGTGTTGCGGTGAAGAAGAAACGGCATCAGCGGTTAGCTCAGATCCTTGCTTAGGCCATGGCAGCCCCTGTTCTTATGCTGACCGGAAGCCTGGCCTGGGAGGCTCTTTGTGAAGGCCCTGACTCAAGGCTCTGGCTGGAGATCTGTGAGATGCACTGACCTTGGCACAGGCCAGGGGGTGGGGGATGTGGTCTGGGTCCAGGCTGTGGGGGACGAGAGGGGATTTAATCCTGGTAGGTTTTCTATTGAATTAACATCACCTTGTCTGAGGGAGAGGTAGGGGGACATCGTGACTGCCCTCACGAGGAGATTGGACCCTCAGCACCAGGAAGCTGCCTGCTTCCTGCCATTCGCGATGATGACAGGACGGGGCTAAATCAGAGGGTCTAGGCCTTGCCCAGCAGGGAGCAGTGGGGTGGGGGTGGGGAGAGGGCACTCTCTTGACCACAGTCAGCAGCCTTTGGTCCCGGAGAGCTGAGCGCTGGGATCCTGGAGCAGAGGAATGTGGCCGCGCAAATGCCCCCAGGGCAAGGCCAGGTCCAGCTTCTCACTCTAAAACACAAGCTTTTTGGGAACCTCCCATGGAAATTCACTTCTTCCAAAATGGCCATAGCATGCAGTCTTCTGGTAGATGGGCTTCTTCAAATCCAAATCCCTGCATGTCCAGGAGAAGAAAGGGTCATTTTCAATGGAAAGGAAGCAGAGTTCCTTCTCTGAATTTCAGGCACAGGAGTAACAGCCTATCACACTCACAGAGCAATTTCCCATAAGTTTCCTGTCTACACTATACCATGTCTTGTGGGGTGACTGTCACTGGCCCTTGAGAAGGCTCAGAGGTTCAGGGACAGCCTGATCAGGAACCAGATTGCATTCTAGACTCGCGGTGCCTTTTTCCTCTTCATCCCACCAGCCTGACCCAGACCAACATCAAGTCAGCAAGCTCCAGAAAACAGGGATGGTGTTAGAAATGAGAACAGATGGGACCACACTTGTCAACTGAATTCTTAGTCATTTGGCCTTATAATTATTTTCCAAAGGCCTCTCACCTGGAGTTAGCATCTGCCAGGCCAGCAGGGATCTTACACACGCCCCTCAACTTGAACACTGCGTTTGGGCTGTGCATTGTGCTGGGCCGAGAACTCGAAGACCTTCCTGCCTGTTTCCCTTTCAGCTGAGCTGAGCGTGTCCTGCTATGAGTGGCATATTTACCTGACAATGACTCCAGGCCGAAGGTCAAAGTTCTTGTTAACCACATCTAGCAGCTCTCTCTCTGTCTTCTGAGAGGTTCCGTAGGTGAAGATGGAAATGGACAGTGGTGCGGCCACCCCAATGGCATAGGAAACCTTCCGGAAGAGACCAGGGTCAGGGACCAAAGCCTCTGAGCACGGGTCTGCCCCTCACAGAAATTTTCCTGTCCTCAGGCAAGGTAGCTAGAACCACACACCAGGCGGCTCTTGCTCAACATGTTCACCCCAACCTGTCTGCCCAGAAATCCCTGACACCTTCATGGTAGGCAGGTCTGTGCACGTCCCTCTCCCTGAAGATTTTTATTCACTGTCCCATGTTTTCAGGGTACTGGCCACAGTGCCCAATATGACACACACGGAATCACGTCCTTTGGCAAAGTATGTGGCCTTCCCGTCAGAGCGGGTGGGGTCAGAGTGGCGCGGGGTCTCACCCACCTGCACAAGCACTCTCCGGCAGAGCCCTGCTTTCACCAGGGACTTGGCCACCCAGCGGGCAGCGTAAGCCGCAGAGCGGTCCACCTTGGTGTAGTCCTTCCCGGAGAAGGCCCCACCACCATGGGCCCCCCAGCCACCATAGGTGTCCACGATAATCTTACGGCCAGTGACGCCTGCATCCCCCTGCAGAGGGAAGGGAAGAAACAGAGGGGGGAGCTGAGAACCGGAGACCCCACATGGCTGGGCTGGGAGGAGGGGTGCTGGAGCATTGTGAAGGCCGCTGGACTACAACTTGGAAAGCACCGTGCAGCTGCCTAGGGGCATGTTTCTAAGACTGCTTGGCTAGGACTCAGTCAGAAACCCTGGCTCTAACTCCAGATCAGTCACTGACCAGCTCCAGAAGTCAGGTAGGCTGTCAAAGCCTCATCAGAAATACAAATGATGAGCCAGCTGGGGTAGTGGCCCATTCCCAATACCTTTGTTTTTATGAGTCAATCATAGTGGAGAAATCCAACTGCAGGAGGAAACTGTGCTGTAATCAACACACCCTCGGCTGCGGCCCTTGCTGGTGCCACCCAGTAAACGGCATGTTGCTCATTTCCTCACGTGTCTGCTCTGTGCAACACCAGCCAGTAAAGATGTTTTAAAAGGCAGCAGGGGCTCTATGTTAAATGATTTGAGAAAAGTGCATACTATTCACCCCTGCTTAGAGATCCATTGTTTACTCATATTTCTAGCCTTTGAGAGTCCTGCAGAAAATATAATGAACTTGACCTTTTTTTCAACGTGTGTGTCTATACAACATTTGGTCATAGGACCTGTTATGGGGGTTCTGCTCTGTGACAAACACATTTACCACTGAGGTCCCTGGCCGAGGTCAGCAGCCTCACAGAAGTGCTATGCTAATCTCCACTTCCTCACTCCTGTGGGACAGGAGGAAGGGGTAGCAGATGTCCAAATGTAATAAACTTTCCCATCTTCTTACCCACAGGAGTTGAAGGTAACCTGTGACAAAGACCTGGTAAGTGCCACCTGATAAGTCAGTCATTTGCAATGGTAAGTTAGCACATTAACAGGTAAGGTAGCAGCTTCTTGGGCAAGTATGACATCAAATGTGGGATGTCTAGAGTAGGGGGGACAGCACTAGTGGAAGAATCCTGGGGACGTGTCCCCAATAAGCCTCACAGAGAGTGAGCTGACTTCACATTTTGTCCAAGGCCCCTCAGAGCTCCCTCCTACAGTCTCTGTGCTTGGGGAGGCAACAGACAAATCAGGGCCTCATTCAGAGAGCAGGGCGCACCTGGGGACCGCCAATGACAAATCGCCCACTGGGTTGCAGGTGGTAAATAGTGTCTTCATCCAGGTACTTGGCTGGCACCACGGCCCTGATCACCTGCTCCTTCAGGGCCTTGCGCATATCCTCCAGCGTTATGTCTTCGTTGTGCTGTACGGAGATGACAATGGTGTGGATGCGCACGGGGATGACTGCACCATTGTCCTGAATGTACTGAACTGTCACCTGTTGGTCAGAGGGGCAAAGGAGACATCAGGAGGCCATGCCCTGAGTTGAGGATACATCAAGTGCTAGGCACAGAACAGAGGTAGCAAGGGCTCCCAGGAACCAAGGGGCCCTCTTGTCTTCAAAAGGCCTTCAAGAAAGTTAATCTGGCACGTGCTGATATTTGAATAGTTGCCCTGGGCTCTGGGATGACTGGGCATGAGGCATAAGCTATTCCCACCTGTGACCACAATTAGTGCCACTTGGAGACTTCGGCATTTATAGCTTCCTCTCTATGACCCATGGGCCTCCTCTACTGCTATTTCAAAGGGTTCTTTCTGGGTACCAACAAATGTCCCCTGGCCAAAGCCCTCTCTTGACCCTTTGTGGCCCAGGGTCAAGCTATCCTGGCTCCTTCCAAGGACACAAGAGTCTATAGGCCACATGCCCGCTGTCCCAGCCTCTTAGTGGAGGAGCTCTGGAAGAATATAGAACCAGCAGACTTCCTGGTTATGGAGACAAAGTGAGAGGGACTCAGGTCAGGGGAGGCTGAGACAGAGGGAGCTGCCAGCTGTGACTGCCAGCTCTGGGTGTTTTGGTAAATGAAAGAGAAGCGGAGAGCATGTTGAGGGATGGAACCTGCCCACAAGACCCTTGCAGATGAGGCCACAAGCTCGGATCTAATATAACTTCTACCAGCATGGGCCGGTTCATGCCCATTCTGTGCATTATCAATTAATATTTAAACCATTCTGGCAAGACAGGCATTATCCGTTATCTCCACTTTGCAAATGAGAAAAACAAACCTATGAGAAGTGAAACAACTTGTCTAAGTCACATGCCAGTCCGTGAAAAGCCCAAGAGCCAAACCCTGCGCTGCCTGATCCAAACACTTGTGTCATTCCCACAGCAGCACAGACAAAATGCTTCTCCCCAGTGCCCCTCCCCCGTCCTTTACTGACACCTCAGTGAGCGTGAGAGCCTGATGTCACAGCCTGTCTGGTTGTAGCAGAGGAGAGCAGCCTGAGCACTCTGGACTTGCAGAGTGAGAGGGAAGGAGATGGCAGATGAGGCTGGGAAAAGAAACTAGCATTGACTAAGCATGCACTGTATGCTAGAAGCCATGCCAAAAGCTATGAGAAGCTGTTACTAGCCCCATTTTAAAGACAAGAAAGCTGAGATTTCTGAACATAAATGCCTTGGTCAAAGTCACACAGCCAGCAAAGCAGGCTCTGACCTGGAGCTGTGTGGCTTGGTAGCTGGGGCTCTGCAGAGCAGGAGGCTGTCACTCAAGACCCTCTTGGTCTATGTTGGAGCCACAGGCCCCATTGCTACCCAATTAGTATGAACCCACAAGAGCAGTGCCCAGAGGGACTATGGAGTTTGCAGAGCCTGCAGAAGTGCAGTTATGCCGGAGGGCCCTCGTAGAGACACTGGCTGGTAGTCACAGCACTTCTTCCCACCTAAGGGCCTCAACAGGACCACGGGTTCGCAAGCAGTGCCTTCCTTCCTGGGCTTGGGCCTGCAGCAAGGTCTCTGCAAACCCAAGGCACTCAGATATCCATTGAATGCTGGACTTGTGTCAGACTCTTACTCTGTGTCCTGCCTGGCCCGTAGAGCAACAGGGTGGGGTCCAGAAAAAAGAAAAGAAAGAACCTTCCCACATGAAGCCTGACCCTTGTGAGATGTGCAGATGCACACAAACATCTGTAGACTGGGAGCAACCCTTACCTGCTAGGCTGTGCACACTCAGGGCCCTGAGAGAGGGGACAAGAGCTGGGGGGCTCCCAGAAGGGGAGGGCCTATGGATGGCTCTAGGACTAGATCTATCCCTTGGGAGGCCTCAGGAAAAGGCTCACATCCTGAGGAGCTGCTGAAGCCCATCTCCACTGCCCCTGCTTCCCAACCTCCCACTTTGCTGCAAGCCCTAAGCAGCATCCTTGCAGAGCCACAGAACTGTGGCAGAGCGAAGGGCTCCAGCGTGGCTCTTATCTCGTCGTGTCAGGGGAAAAACACACCATGGAAATCACAACTTGGAGTGGGTACAAAAATAGCCCTCGTGCTGCCACTCAATTCTCCGTATCAGCAGGAGGAATTTGTTCAGGTGGAAAGATTCGTCCTGTTCACAGCCAACACTGGGTAGAGGATGAAAATCCTTTACTGATAGGGTAGAGAGAAGATGGCCTAGCAGTGGGCCCTGGCACAGCGTCCACCACAGGGCAGCAGCCTGTGGGTCCAGGAGCTGTCAGGGGCCGCCCAGGGCCGGGGAGCCAGGTCCACTCTGGTAGCCAAAGTAGCATTTTTAAGAGAACTCAGTAAAGTATTCTTGCAGGAAGAGAAACCCTGAAGGAGCCCACCCCTACCCTCGCCCTCCCTGGCTGCCTTTTCAGCTGGGGAACCTATTAGTAAGCAAAAAGAAAGCCTTTATACTTCAGCTGGGCTTACAGGTGGAGCTCCAGCCCTCATCTCGCAGAAGGAAAAGGAAAGCTCAGCTGCTCCTCCACTTCCTCCCATCCCAGTTCTGGGATTGCCTTTTCTGTGAATCTCTGCACCACAACACAGCTCAAGTACAGGACGGGCAGGGCCTGCCGACACCCCTTTCTTCTGGCACCATCATGATCCTGCATTTGAGCTCTCCTGCACCACGTCCTCAAACAACAGCTGCGGAATGCTGCTGATTCCACCCCACCTTCTGTGGGGGCATGGAAATCACATCAGAAGCCCCAGGGAAGGGTTTGCTCTATGCCACAAATGCACTCCCTTGCCCTGAGTACAGCCAACATGCCCTTCCCACGCTTTGTGGCCTTACACGCAGGGTGAAGAGGAGGTATGTCTGTGCAGTCGGAGCAATGGACGAGTCACATGCACCATGCTGAGCTGTAAAGTCACATGAGCTAAATTCCAAGTGCAGGGGCAAGAGAAGGCCCCCCGTGTGGTGGTGCCCAGGGCAACCATGAGGAGGTGGGGACTTGGCTGACAACTGACAGACAGGTGGGAACCAGAGAACAAGCCCAAGTAATGTTCAAGGTGAAAGCACAGGGGCAAAGCACTAAGAAACGGGGCGGGGGGGAGGCACGAGTAAAATAGTATAGATTAAGCAAAGACTGAAGGAGGGGAGGCAGAGGAAGGCAACGCTGAAAGACTGTAACAGGCTCTGAATGTCAGAATAACAAGCAGGGTTTCCCTCTCCCCTGTAGAAAGCAGAAAGTTGTAGAAGAATCTGAGCGGATAATAGGAAATTCTAAGTGAAGCCCAAAGGAAATTAACTGGAGTTTCCTGGCAGGAAAAACCCTTGGGAGGGCCAGGCAGGCCAGGCACTGCTCCTGGCCCTGGCCTGGGGAATGGGCTGGAGCAGAGGGGTGCTGTGCAGGGGACAGTAGAGGGGAGACAGGGCACCTAGCAGACCCGGGGGAGAGGTGGCCCTCCATGGTACTCCCCTCGACTGAGGTGACAGTGCAGCAGCACACAGTGGGCTCTTGGGCACATTTGTTTGCAGGGTGAATGAAAAATGCAGCTGGTGACTCAGAGACAGCTGCAGCTGGAAGATTAGGGCATTGAGTGAGCTGAGGTGAAAATGGGATCCACTAGCACAGGCAGAAGGGGAGAGAGTGTGGGAGAAGCGCCAAGAAGCTGTGGAGGAGGAACCCCAAGGAAAAGGGCCACTCGGGTCGTCAGGGTTAAGCAGGGAAGGCTGTGGACAGGGAAGGTGGACAGGTGGCCTCCAGGTGTGCTAACACTTGCTTCTCCATGGGCCTTCAAATATGGACTTCAGAGGGGATTTCAACCCTGCAGGGGGCAGGGTGGTCAGAGCCCAAGCAGCCAGAGTCGGAAACCGCAAAGATAAAGTGTTTTTATGAGAAACAAAGAAAAAGAGCCCCAGATAGAGGCAGGAAATCCTTGCTCAGGTGGTGTTCAGGGTTGTTTAGGATGTGGAGGCCCAACTTTGGGGCAAGGCAGGGACCAGAAGTTTGAAACCAGTTGAGAAGTTTGTGGCAGGAGTTGGGGAACCATAAATCCAGAGTCAACATAGGCTAAGAAGGCAAAAAAAATCTTTAAAAAAATTCTTTCATCTTTTGGTTCTTTTGAAATTTTTTTATACTGAGGAAAGAAAACATCTAGACTAAAGATTTTTTCAAATAAACAGTTATTTTCAAAATCAATAATTCTTTGAGTATCCACATTGAATATTTTGACCTTAACAAGAACAAGAATCAGGAGGATTTGGGGTGCTCAAAGTGTATGTCTGGAGCTCCCAAGGAGGCCAAGAAAAGACTCACCTGAGTCTTTGAGTCGGGCCTCAGCCAGGGCAGCACCCCAGAGCGTCGCAGGTCTGCCATCCGGGAATTGAGTTTGTGAGCAAGGATGATGGTGAGGGGCATGCACTCTTCTGTCTCATCGGTGGCATAGCCGAACATCAAACCCTGCAGCAAGGGAGAGAGCCAACTGAGAAACACCCACTTTAGACACCGGACAACTTCCTTCAAATCCAAAGCTTTGCTGCACTCCGACCTATTTTGGGCGCCTCGTACGCACACATTTGCACTGGGCACTCGTGGAGGGTAAGGCATGGTCCCTGATGCCCCAAACCCTCTATAAGGGGGAGATGAGCTCAAATCCACACCAGCGACCACAGCCTTCCACAGCCAGTTGGGTCCTCGCGTCACTGCCCCGATGTAGGGGTGTGCAGCTCACTCCAGGCAGGTGCCTCCCTACTATCCTCTAGGACAAGGGCCACCCACAGTGCGATTAACCCAGTGCGATTAACCCATTGTTCAGGAACTTCCTCAGCACATGTCAGAGCCAGGGCCGAGAGACGCTGCGCTGCACGGACGTCCAGACCAGCACCTGTGCTCAGTGTTCAGTTACCTGATCTCCGGCCCCGACGTCCTCTTCATTTCTGTCTAGATGAACACACTGGGCAATATCTGGGGACTGCTGCTCCAAAGCCACCAGCACATTGCAGGTCTTGAAGTCAAAGCCTAGGCAGAAGAGAAAACAGGCCTGTGTGGGAACACGTGTGAGACACAGGGTGGCTGTGAGCCTCCCGGTGCACTGCTCTGTTGCTGACCTGGCATTTACCGCTGCAGAGCTGCTCTCTAACTAGCTGGGATCTGTCAGGGCCCAGGGCCGATGCCCGGAATGGGGAAGGCCAGTATGCTTACCGTGAGGTAAAATTCTTCAGTTAGAGAGAATTCTGTACTATGCATTTTACTGGATTAAATTACACCGTGATTAGAAATTATGTCCTACATAGGACTGCTGTATACATACAGACCAGATAACAGCTACGGCTGCTTTGGCTGATGAGAAGGTGGGTGACTCATGGCCCTGCCCCCATGGGCTCTCCCACAGGCACCTCCCAGGACCCAGGTTGAAAATTACTAAACTGAGTGAAAACCCAGGGCCCTTCCAACACTGCCACTCAGAAGCCCAGATATGAGCCAGATCCAAGTACAGATAGTCCCTGACTTATAATGCTTCCATTTAGGATATTCCAACTTTACGATGTTGCCAAAGTGACATGCATTTAGTAGAAACCATACTTCAAATTTTGAATTTGGATCTTTTCCTGGGTTATCCCTGTTCAGTACGATACGCTCTCACGAAGCTGGACAGCAGCAGCGAGGCTCAGTCCCAGTGAGCCACATGGTCACCAGGGTAAACAACCCACATTCTACAGCGTAGTCATTGCATTAGATGATTTTGCCCAACTGTAGGCTAATGTAAGTGTTCTGAGCACGTAAAAGGCAGGCCGGGCTAAACTGTGTTCATAGTTTAGGTATATTAAGTGCATTTTTTACTTATGATATTTTCAACTTATGAAGGGTTTGTCAGGATGTTACCCCATCGTAATTCAAGGAGCATATGTATTAAACATACTGAACAAATAAAGTGTGCATGAACTACTCAGAGAGGCTCTCGGAGTCAGTGTCCTCTGATCCTGAGATTCTGAGCTAAAGGGAAGAAGCACATATCTGGAGGCTGAGACCCTGTCTGCCCAACCCCACCACTCAGGCATAGGGATGGAAGCAGGTCCTGCCCAGACCAGGTGCAGCAGGCTGGGGGCTGGGTCAGGGAAGTCTGAGCTCACAGCAGCCCAGCCCAAGGCACCCCCCAGGAGGGAGTGCTGTGCACAGACAGTGTGTTCTTCTTCCAGTTGGTCCTCCAACTGTGCAGGCCTCAGCTTAGGAACCATGTGAATGAGGAGCTAAAGCAAATGGGCCCTACCACAGGGTCAAGTGAGTGACAAGCTGACTAACTGGTACCTCCTTTCTAGTCTATTCTCCTACCTATGTAGCTAGAGTGGGCTAACTAAAGCAAGCAAACCAACAAACCAACGAACTCAGATCCAACCTATGTACACGCTTCAGCTGAGGACCTACTGCCCAATGAAGTAAACCTGAACTCCTCAGTTCTGCCCTGCCCCTGCCAGATGGACTCTGTCAGCCAACATGAACTTGGGTGTAGCCTTAAAGACAACATACTTTTCTACCTTCCCCAGGTCTCTCTGCCTAGAATGCTCCTCCTCTGACTCCCCATCCCCCGCACCCCAATCAGATACTCTCAGTCAACATCTCTGGGCCCTCCCACAGCTCTTCCTTGCTCATTATGCCATCAGCTCCCTACTGGGCACCTCGTGCTGTGCCATCTGATGCTAGGCCATGCCCCCGCTCTGGAAATATCAGGTCACCTCTGTCCAGGGCTGCCTCCTGCTCCCAGTGAATGTTTTTGAAGGCACAAACTAATGAACAACCTTGAGAGAGCTGCCAAAGACTCACCAATTTTCATTAAATATTTTGCATTTTGTCTAATTACTCTGTCTAAATAATGAATCTTCTTAATGCTAAAAATCAATCAAGGGCTTCAAGCAATTTGGAAAATTGTAGTTTAGGGAACTAAAGGGAGAAGCAGGGCTTGGAAAGGGCAGTGAGCGCAGGGGCTCAGCAGCAAAGCACTGTGGGGAACGGTGAGCCTGTGTCCTTGCTACAGTGGCCAGGGCTGACATGGGGCTCTTTTGGTGCAGGCACATGGACCAGTTCAGCAGACGGAAACGCTATCCAATAGCAGAGCTTTGTCCTTTGTGGCCTGGGGATATTATCTCCTGGGGAATTTGCCTGATCCCTAACACAGAACAAAGTGTGCTCTTGAATAAGGTCTAAATGCATGGTAGAACAGGGTGGAGGCTCGGCGTGGCCACATGTCAGGAAACTGCTGCTCTGGGACAATGTGTTGTCTATATGAATGCCCCATGTCCTTGCTGGAAGAACCGACCTGCACTCACTGGTTCTCTTCCCAGCGATTCTTGTATAACACCCAACACTTTCACATGTTCAGGTGAGTCAGAAGGCGGCATCACCAAGCATGTGTCTGTGCCTCAAACAGTGAGAAGCTCTTTTACTTGTAAATGTGTGGCATGTCATCCCAGCCTGCCCTGACCCAAAAAGGTGACACACATCACCCTAAATGAGAAGTAAGTGGGATGTCAGAAGTCACTGGCCCCAGCAGCTGACCCTCACGCCTGTCCTTTGATGCCCCTCCATGTGGAGCGCCTCACCGGCGTGCCCACTCACAGGGCGCTCCGTTCCTTCCAGCTCTCACCCACGCCTGACCACAGTGCTCCTCCTGCGTTCCTGCCAGGGCCTGGGCCCCTTCCTTGGGTTGTAGACTCTTTCACTGCCTGCCGCCAGTGCCAACCTGGGCCAGCCTGCCTCCTTCGCCCGCTATCAGTACCAGTTCTAGATTGTCACCTTCTTGTCCATAATGCGAAGCAGCACAGTTAAGCAGAAAGCACAGGAGTCCCAAATGGGGCAGCCACATACTATACAGATTGTGTCCCCTTAAGTAAGTTATTTACATCTTTAAGCCTCAATTTCCTTATCTGCATAAGAAGTACAGCAGAGTCCCTCAAACAGTTAAGTTCGATGACATGTACAAAGAAACCATCACCAGTGCCCAGCAGAGGAGAGGATCCCAGCAGAGGGCACCTTCTTTTCCTCACAGCTTCTTTCCTTCCAAAGCTCCAAGAAGGCAGGACATTAAACAAGACCAGAGTTAACAATGGATGGACACAGGCTGTTCAATGGGGTACTGTCACCTGGTCTGCCAATCTGTTGCAGGAGACTTTGACTTCTGGTCCCTGATAGGCAGATCTAGGAATGTTTTCACCCAGGTGATACATGCACTTTCAGAAGACTCAGAGCCTCCAGTGGGACTCAGCATCAGGGTCTCTTTCAGCAGAGACCAACACGTATTCAGATTGGGGGCCCTGCCCTTACCCTTGGCAGAGTCGTCGTAGCCAATGTGTTTGATGGTGTCTCTCACCACCCGCTGGTAGTCCACCATGGCCATGGAGGTGATCTCCCCGCACAGCAGCACCATGCCTGTCTTACACACTGTCTCTGGAAGGGAAGGAGGGCAGGTAGTGGCGACGTGCCAGCAGTGCTGATAAACAGACTCACAGGGAACCTTACCAGGAATGGATTCCAGACAGAAAATAATGCTAATAAAAAGAGTGAATTCCATCTTCAAATGCCTGGAGAACTACATTTTGGAAAGAATTGGTCACACCTGAGTTTTCATACCAAGTACTTACTACCCGTGTGAGCTTGAACAACTTACTTAGCTTCTCCCTGTCTGTTTCCTCAACTGTTAGATGAAAATAATAATAAGACTACAGTGCAGATTAAAATGAGACAATGATTGTATGTAGTTATCATAAAGAATGAGGTCAACATATGTCAAGTTCTTCCACTCCCTTAGTGCTAAAACGCCACTGCAGGATTTACGGAGTGAGATCCTGAACAAGAAATTAAGGCAGGCCAGCCTTCTCTCCAGCTGTTTACAAAGATGCTAGGGTGAAGTCTAACCTCAGAGAGGCACAGGGCCCTGGTCCTTCTACAGGGGCTAGGATGGCACTGGAGAAGGCAAGACTGCTCTGTGCAGCAGACAGTGCAGGGCGCCGACAGTGAAGACAGCAAGGCTATCTGCGGTCTCTGTGGTAGGTACACCTCCCTGTGACCTTGGCCAAGACCCCGATTCAGCTATATCCACCACCCTCTTAGTAAAGTGAGAGGAGTAGACTTAATCACTCCATGGCCCTCCCAACTCTCTGCTGTGATGGGAGCTTCAACACAGGCAAAAGGTTCCAGCTCAGTAACTTTTGTCTCCTGCAGGAAGGGCTCAGGCGTTTCTTACCACAGGCCACCTTGGCATTGGGGTCCTGCTTGAGGTGGGCATCTAGCACTGCGTCACTGATCTGATCACAGATCTTGTCTGAAAAGGAATGAACATGTATGAGAATCACAGAAGTATTAGGTATAAGAAATTGTAATGTCAAAATAATCAAATATGTTGTCAGTTTATATATCAAATCTACCTAAGAGGATACTTTTTAAAAATATGCTAGATTTTGGGGGGAATTTAAGTTTCTTCCTGTGTTGACCTACTTTTGTATGATGTATAAAATCATAGAATTCTCTAAAAAAAAAGAAACACACACACACATTCTTCAAACTAAAAAGTCTCTCATTCCTCAACACATCCCTTTTAATTCTAAGATCTAGAAAAGTCCTGGATATAGAAGTTAAAGCAGCCAATAACGTCAGCGAGATTAGGCGCCAAGATGTAAAGCCACAAGGGACAAGCAGATGCACCGCCACGCGGCGCAGCGCGTGGCTGGGAAGCACCACGCCCCTTCCACCACGGCCCCCAGAAGGACTCGTGAGAGAACCTCCGCACGCCATTGCGGTTTCGCAGAGCTTTCCACAGCAGCTCTCGCACCTTCCCACGGTCGCTCAGCCTCCTAAAGCCTACATGTTCTGGCGGCCGGTTTTGGCCTCCCCAGTCAGTCAAGGTGGTACTGACGAGAGCTCAACACGAGCTGGCATTTGACCTTGTTCTGTGTTTGCCTAACGACTCCACACGGATGAGCATGTAGACCACTCGATGGCACTGCGGAAAAATCTGCTCTTGCTTTGGGGTTATGTGAACTGCCAATGGTCACAAATTCAGAAATAAAAGTGACATCTATTAGCACATATTAGTCATTTAGTGATCAAAATAACCATAGACTCTGCTCTTAATAAATTAATAAGGTTTATTCCAGAACTATTGAGATATAATTGGTCTATGAAAACTTTGCATGCAATTAACATACGCAATGTGGTGAGTTTGGACATATGTATGCACTTGTGCTGCCATCACCAGGTCAAGGTAATAAACATACATATCACCTCCAAAAGTTTCCATGTGTTTCTCTTATTTCTAAAGTTTTTAAATTAAGAATTTGGATCCAGAATCAAGCAGTTCTCTCAAAAGCACATATCAAGGTCTATAATTAAAAATGTTAATTTGTTATTAAAGGTGAATTCCCCAATTTTTCCTTCCAAAAAGTAAAGGGTATTATGATAAGTCAGACAGGGAAAGACAAAAACCATGTGATTTCACTAATATCTGGAATCTAAAACAAAATAAACAAACAAAACAAAAGCAAACTCATAGATACAGAGAACAAATTGATGGTTGCCACATGGGAGGGGGGTTAGGGTACTGGCTAAAAAAGGGGTAGGAATTAAGAAGTACAAATTGGTAGTAACTTTACATGGGGATGTAAAGTACAGCTTAGGGAATATAGTAACAGGGAACTATTAATATTGTAATAATTATGTATGATGTCAGGTGGGTACTAGACGTATTGGGGTGATCATTTTATAAGCTATATAAATGTCTGACCACTATGCAGTACACTTGAAACTAATATAATATTAAATGTCAACTATAATTGAAAAATTAAAAAAAGAAAAGCACACACACATTTGAGTTTTTCTATCTATGCACCTGCAATGGCAGACTTGGTTGTAAATCTAAGTTTGCATGAGTCCATACCCTCTGCGTACCCCTCCCAATACAGGCCTCCTGCTGCTCAAATACCTGCTTTAGGCTTGCCCACCAGGACTCTTAGGAGCTACTCGCACGCTGATCATGATGGCTCTGCTTATTGAAGGACGCAGGTCGCATGGCCCCAGTGCACACAGGGAAATGGGATAAGGGGTATTAGGGATAAAGCTGGAGTTGAGCAAGTGTATCAAGGTAGCTTGACAGACTAAGACAACATCTAAGGAGGTCCTTCAGAACTGTTTCCTTAGGCTTTGGAAATTTTTATCATCGTCACTTAGTAGCCTTAAGATAGCCACTAGTTAGTTTTTTTGGAAGTTAAAAAAGAAGCATTGATTTTATATTTTTGGTGGAGAGGAATTTAGCACTGGAATAACAAGCAGAAAGTCACCAAACCTTAGTGAAAACTGACTTAGTTATGAGGACGGTTAACTTTTACCGGCAAGTGAAAAGAGAATCAGACAAGCTGAAGGTCTGCTGTTCAGTAGAGAAAACAACCGATTGGCTGGAATTTTCCTTCTCTGTCCACTGAGCACATTGCTGTGTGTACCCTGGGAACACTGGCTACTTCAGTCCAAAACAATCCACTTCCTCTAGGTGGAGCAAATCCCAACCTATGCATGGCCTTCAAAAGCCAGGGAGCAGTCCAGAATTCACAAGACATAGCAATGGATCTGAGATTTTGAGTACAGTGAACCTAGAAACTTTATAAAACTATGCATAATAAAAGAGTCTATTTACATTGAATTCAGGTAAGTCATGTACAAAACCCAAGGTTTCCCAATAGTGGTGCTATTGACCTTTGGGGCTGGAAAATTCTTTGTTATGGGGGGATGGTCTTAGGCATGCGAGATGTTTAGAAACATATCCAGCCCCTACCCACTAAATGGCCATATATCAACCCTCTCCCATAGTCTGACAACCAAAAATATCTCTAGATATTTTGAAATGCCCTTAGGTGGAAAGAGACAAAATTGTCCCAATTGAGAACCACTGACTAAAGCATATGGAAGGAGTAGTATATTTTGAGATGTCTAAAGCTGAGTTACAAGGTACAGAAGTTAACTCTATTTGAGAAAGAATAAGAATGAAGAGGATGAAGAAAAAAGGTAGACTTGGTGGTAAGTTACCCAAAACTTCAACTACTCAAATGAATTTTGAAGAAGCACTTAAATACATAAATCAGTGTGTCTTGTCCCCTGGGGTTTTCCTAGAACAATGGTCTCAAAGTGTGTTTCCCACACCAACAGCATATTGGGAACCTATTAAAAATGCAGATTCTCGAGCCTCATCCAAGACCTACTAAATCAGAAAGTTTTGGGATGGGGCCCAACACCCACATTTTACTGAGAACCACTCTTCTAAAACTTGAGGCTCTGATTATGGTCTTCACTGTCATCACAGAAGCCTCTCTCATTTCCCCACATACTAGTCCCCCTACTTTTCAGGTACCAAAAAAAAAAAAGCTTGAATTTTCTTCCTTTTCAAGAAGTCATCTTTACTTCTTTTAGATAACGTATCTGAGACTTCCAGAACCTAGAGATCAATCTCAGCACCTATTGGAATGCACTACCATTCATTTCTAAACTGCACATGCTTTTGGCCCTGGCCAGTGTGGCTCAGTTGGTTGGAGCATCATCCATGTAACCAAAAGGTGGGGGTTCGATTCCCAGTCAAGGTGTGCACAGAAAGGCAACCAACTGATCCTTCTCTCTCGCATAAATGTTTCTCTTTTCCTTCCCCTCTCTCTAAAAGCAATGAAAAAATGATGTTGGATGAAGATAAATAAATAAATAAATAAATAAACAAACTAGATGTGCCTTACACAAAAAACTTAGTGACCCACGATCTTATTTGAGGGTATCTTCTCTGCTGACTTAAGTTGCTCATTGATAAAAAATTAAAGATTTACTCAAAAAATACATAAAATGTTTGTACCTAATGAGACATTTTATGTCATGATTGTCTTTAGACAACCAGCTGCACGTTCTCTGCCGCAGCCCCACCATGCTGAGATGTCCGGGATGGTGGCAGCATGAACCCTCAGCTTCATTAACTTACAATTTATCATTTGCATATGAGTGACTTTTACAAAACTACAAATAGAGTAAAAATACTTCATATTGTTCCTCCAGAGATCCCTTATAGTAACTAACACAAACTGTTTTAAGACCTCTAATAAAAATGACTCAGTACAGGTCGCCTTTGGCCCCAGTCAACCTACTTACCTGGGTGTCCCTCTCCTACAGATTCGGATGTGAACATGAAGGCTCCTTCGTCACTTAGGGAATTGTCACACAAGCCATCCACTGGTCCATTCATCTTTTCACAGTTCTCCACTCAGCTTCTTCAAGGCAACAATTTTAAGGCTGTTACTTTGCCTCAGTTTTGTTTTGTTTTTTTTTTTCCTTTAAACTCAACTGACTTGTCTCTGGCAGAACCACAGGGAGCGCTTCTGCCTAACTGCCTGTGAGCATTCGAGAGTAAGGTGAGGATGGGTGAGAAGGGAGGGACTGAATGTGGATGTGTCACTCCCTCCGACTGGTCAGAGCTTGCTCCTGAGTGACTCCTATATATGGGAAAGTGAAAGTGCCTGCATAATCATGTGAGAAAATTGGAGGAGTCCATTTCCTGGGAGGGGGGGTCTTCTTACCTTGAGGAATTTCAGTCTTTAGCTCTAATTTCCCAAGCCTTAGCATCTGGCCAATGTATGGGGAAGAAGGCTGTATAGATTCTGCAGAACCGAAGCTCTTTTGGGCCTCTGTTTCATCTCTGCAGCTAATCTCCACATTATTCCAAGATTAACATCCCACGTTGGAGGGAGGGGGCCCATGGTTACTCAGGGATACAAACAGGCAGCAAGAAACCCTTTTTCCAGAAATACAGTTAGGTAGCACAGGACGGCCCCTGTGGTTGGGTGCTCCCCTGCTCTCCCACAGTTTGCCTGGATTGGGCTCTTCCCCTTCTTCCACCTTCTCAGAGCAAGAGCATGCACCTCTTGCAGGTGCAAGCTCTTGCTCTGAGAAGACTCAGATGCCCACTTAGATGTCACACAACAGATTCATTTTTGAGAAATAGCTTTTGAGTCCACATTTTCTGCTAATAGAAATCACCTAAGCTGTCAACTTCTCTACGATGCTGTCAATCACAATCAGAAGCAAGACGTTTAAAAAGCACCTGGGCTTTTTTACAGGGAACAATGTGTGTTTTTTTTTTGGAAAGGACTCTTGAGGGAAATTGCCAGAGTTAGTTCCTCAAAGTGTCCAGATGATAAGTTAAAGATCTACATTTTCAGCTCTATATACTTGATAAACATTCTGCTCACATAACTCTTGCACTATTTTTGCTTTGACCAAAAAACACAATAAACAGGATTATATCTTTAACCAGTTTATGCACTAAATGACAGCATCTCTCTCCCACTCTCAGATCTAGCTGCATCTTCAGGTCCAAGGACAATAAGGAATTGAGATCACAGAAAAACGAGAATGGGTGGAGGAATCACTAGAAAGCAATGAAAAGTAATCAGCCAAAACTTGATGCATCAAAGGATGTACTGTGGGAAGCAAAAAGTAGGATGTAATAATCCCAACTAACAATGCTGTTGACCAAATCCTCTCTGTACTTATAATATGAACACTAAAAATTTTCTTCTGGGGCTCCAGTTCTTGACTTTGCCAATTGATCAGCAGTAGCAGCAGCAGCAATGTAAACCATATTGAAGTGACCCCTTCAGAGATAAAGACACTTTACATATATGTACTTAACCTGAGGCATTTAACAATGAGTGAGCTGGAATGCTCAGGCACAGACTGCTAAAAGTTCAGAGAGTAAAAGACCCCAAGATGGGATGGAAAAATGAGGAATCAAACAGGGACTTTAGACGATATAGCCTGGTCCTTTGTCAGCACACAAGAATTCCCTTGTTTGCAAATAAACTATTTCAACATTGCTGTCCCTTTGTAAATTTCTTCTGGGTACATTGGTTCCAAACCTGGAGGCAATATGAGCTAATGTTTAATGTGAACTGCAGACTGAGGTTATCCTAGCAGTTAGAACTGTAGCCATTATGTTATAAATATGTTTTAAGAGCAAGATGAAGTTTAAGTATCAAGTATTCATCAAGGTAGCAAGAAGTCTGAAAATAAAGCAGCCTAATTGCCCTCTGAATTCCGAAATGAATAATAGCATCATGGGGTGGAGAGGCACTGGGGCGGGGTGGGGGGGAGGGTGTTCCGTACAGAGAAGCGACACTTTCGAAGGCTTCCACAGCCGGACACGAATTCAGAGCGAGGGAAGGATCTGGAAGACGCCCAGTTCAGTACCCATCTCATATCTGAGTCTCATGGGACACCTCAGCTAGATAAATGCTGGGCCACCTTATACTCCTTGAGCAGATAGATGTTGACAGGAAGCACATGAAGCACGGTGCTGGGCGTGCAGGCTTCAGGCTGGGGTCCCGGTTTTGCTTCTAACCTCCTATGCACCCTGGGCAGCTTCATAACCTTTCCAGGCTGCTATTTCCTCATCTGTAAAACAATTAAACAATTACCTAACTCCTAAGTGTTGTGAGAACTAAATTACGTCATTTAGGCGAGTGATGAGCATAGTGCTATACACAACAAGAGTTTGATAAATATTACCTAATATTATTATCAAGTATCTTCTGTGTACATGTACATGATGCTTTTCTGAGCAAAAATAGGGTATCATATACAGACAAACCTCAGAGACACTGTAGGTTCGGTTCCAGACCGCCCAGTACTGCCACAATAACGTGAGCACTGCAATAAAGAGTACCATAATATTTTTGCTGCTGGAGGGTCTTGCCTTCAATTTGTAAAACATGCAACATACTGTGAAGCAGAATAAATCAAAGCACAATATGTTGTTTTGTATCTTGCTCCCCTCTCCCCCACAAAATACTGCAGAACCCTTCACATTTCTACACACAGAGAGGCCTCATTTCTTAGCACTTGAACAATATCCTACAATAGAATGTACTGGGTTGGCCAAAAAGTCCATTTATTTTTTTTCTGTAAAATAAAAGATACATTTTTCATTGTCATCAATAGCTTTATTGATTTGAATATTTTAAGTATGGTATTTTCAGACTGTAAGATGCACCGGACCATAAGACACACCTAGGTTTTAGAGGAGGAAAACAGGAAAAAAAAACTCTGAAGCAAAAAATGCGGTAAAATATTTTACCTGCTCCTGCCTCCTGTGACCCTGCTCCACCGCCACCGCATCCTCCAGCGAGCCAGGTAAGCTACATTTGGACTATAACATGCATCCCAATTTTCCTCCCAAATTTAGGGGGAAAAAGTGCATCTTATAGTCTGAAAAATACAGTATGTTGGCTATCTCCCGTTACTGACTTTTAGAGGGTAGAGGCCAGGGGTGCTGCTAAATATCTTCCAATGCATAAGACAGTCTCACAGCAAAGAATTATTTGGCCAAAATAGCAACAGTACCAAGAAACTCCGCAAACCACTTCTGACATGTTCGATCAGTCACAGCACCTTCTTCATACACTGCACAGATCTTTATTTTGCATTTCAGTTGTTACTACCTTCATTAAAATAATAAGGCATAATACACCAAAAATGTTGTGTATTTTCTTCCATCTTCAACATTAAAAGGGCTGTACAAAAATTCACCAATTTTAATAAGTTTTTTTTAATGCACACTGATGTGACAGCTCTCACAATACAATCTAACAAAATTGTTTCGGATGAAGTTAAAGACAACAAAGCACTACTAGAGCCATTGTATGTTAAAAAGTAAACAAACTTTTTGGCTAACCCTATATCAACCATTCATCCCCTGATGGCTATTTTCAACTTCTCTGTTTAATATACTATACCGTTGCAGTGAAGATATTTAGTCATTGGCACACTGTTGCAAAAGATAAAATGCAAGGCCCTGGCAACACTGAATTAGCAAAAAGATTTCCATTTTGTAATAAAGTTTTACCAGTTACATAAAAGAAATAGGACTTCAACCTAGAGTTGAAATTGTAGCTTCAATCTGCTCCTTTCAGAAAGAATTGGCAGATCTTGGCAAAGATGTACTTACTTAGAGTTGAACTCACAAGGACTTAGTGGCCCTAATTTGTTGTCATGAACTCATATTGAAGCTTTCCTTATGCACACACGGTCCTGTTCTCCCTTACGCATGATTTGTCCTACTGCCCCACCCCCACCCCCGCCAGTCCCACTAATGACCGAACTCCAATTCAATGGGCCAAAGGCCTGCAGATGATCTCTCTTTCACAACGATCTTCGACTCTGAATCTTTGCTAACTAGCTTCTGAGGAAACGTGGCTTTGAAAACAAATTTAGCCAGATTTATCCTGATGAATCTCTGACTGTAAAATACCAGAGAAAATACCATATTGCCAATAAGTAGTGTAGGTAAGCCACACTGAATGATTTCATGAAGGAAATTCGAGGGTACCTGATCCCAGGTAATATCACAAGGCAGCAGAAATAGTGGAAAACACCTGGCGGATGGCGCCCTTTCCTGGCCCCTGCATGGCCATGCCCTGATGGCTGTGCCACAGGCAGAAAAAAGGGCAGTTTTGATGACCTAAAACTCGAGCAGAAGTGGACTGTGCATCCAATTCAAATGCTGTTTAAATGCAAACATTTCTAAACTTCGGCAAGAAGCTCCCCTAACCTAAGTGGCATTATAACCACATGGAACATTATCAAGAAGATTTATTTCTTTGCCCTCATTAATTTAATCACAAACCTTTCCCCCATATGTTATCCTGGAACATGAATTACTTATTTATGAAAGAAATAGAAAATTGATTCAGAAAGTATATTTTAAAAATGTTAGGTAATTTCAGCAATATGTCATCTTCATTTAGTAAAAAGTCCAAATAAGCATCTCGTATGCAACAGCTACTCTGAAAAAGAATAAAGAAATTTGGAAAGGCTTCGTGGAAAAAGCAAAACCTGAGCTGGACCCAAAGGAATTACAGGATTTTTTTTTTAATTGTTGCAGGGGAGCGAGGTGAGGGTGGCAGGAATAACAGGATCTTAAACGGCAGCAGGGAGACAGGAAGGCTTGGAGGGGTGGAGGCCTGGAAAGACAGACAAGCCAGGAGCTGGCGCTCAGTGGTAAGTAGCCCTGCAAAGGCAATGAAATGGGAGTTTCTGCCTGACAGAAAAATCCAAGCTAGATTAATGAAAGAAGATTCCAAAATTAGAGACAAGAGTTAAAACTCCTGCCTCCATCCCAAAGTAAACTGAAGAGGAACAGGCTCTGAGATGTTCATATAGTATAATGCAAATCCATACACACATTGTCATTTTTCAAAACTTTTCTTATTGAAGTCATCCCCTCTGCCATGACGGCTGTGGTTCAGTTGATTGAGGATCAGTCTGCAAAGCAAAGGGTTGCCAGTTCGATTTCAGGTCAGAACACATGTCTAAGTTGTGGGTTTGGCCCCAGGTCAGTGCATGTACAATAGACAACCTATTGCTGTTTCTCTCCCACATCAATGTTTCCCTCCTCTTTCTCCTTCCCTTCCCCTCTCTCTAAAAATAAATAAATAAAATAAAATAAAATAAAATCATCCCTTCCCCCAAACACATATACTCCTACCTACCTTCCAGGCTTAAAAACCTGTAGGTTATTTCAATTTCTAGTTCTCTATTATCCATATACAATTTCCCATGATAGTGCCTTGGAATTCTCCCCCTTCATTTCCATGTCCACAGCTAGTCACCTCTGCACCCATCCTTGTCATCTCGCATTTGAGGTGGGCACCCACTGGGCTGAGCCTCCCACCCCAGCATACCCAGAAGGTCAACTAACGATAGTTAAGACATTAATATCTCATATTTGATAATGCATAAGTAAACTGTACAGAAGATCAATAAGGAAATAGAGGACTTGAGCCACATTATAGATGAGAACTAACTGATGAAAACTTCACCCAACAAGAAAATATAAACTCTTCTCATAAGCACATGAAACACTTTTTATGATAGACCATATATTACATGACAAAATAACTCTTAGTAAATTTGAAAAGATTGAAATTATACTAAGCATCTTTTTTAAAATAATGGAACAAAGTTGGAAATCAGTAACAAAAGGAAACCTATATAACTCACAAATATGGGGAAATTACCTACATAATCTTGGACAAAGTGGACTGAAAAGAAATTACAAGGGAAATTAGAAAATACTCTGAGATGAAGTAAAATTAAAACAAATCATATCAAAACTTATGGTGTGCAGCAAAAGCAGTGCACAAAGGGAAATTTATAGCTATAAATGCTTACATTTAAAAAAAGATTCCAAGTCAATAATCTAATTTTATGCCTTAATAACCCAGAAAAAAGCATGTTAAACCCAAAGTTAGCAGAAGAAAATAATAAAAATTAGAGCAGAGATAAATGAAATACAGATGAGAAAAACAAAATAATCAACAAAATGAAAAGTTGGTTCTTCAAAAACCTCAATGAAACTGATGAATGTTTAGTTCAATGAAAAAAAGATACTAAAGAGAGAAGACAAATTATTAAAACCAGAAATAAAAGTAGTGACATTACTACAGAACTTACAAAAAATAAAAATGATTAGAAGAAATGTTATGAACAAGTGTATGCCACTTAGATAACCTAGATGAAATGAACAAAATTCTAGAAACATACAAACTATAAACATTGAATCAAGAAGAAATAGAAATATGAAGTACCTACAGCAAGTCAAGAGAATGAATCAGCCATCAAAAACCTTACAATGAAGAAAAACCTAGGAACAGATAGCTTTACTGATAAAATTTTCTTTAATTATTAAAGAAGAATAAACACCAATCCTTCTTCAACTTTTTCAAAAGATAAAAGAGGAGGTAACACTTACTAACTCATTCTATTTGGCCAGCATTACACTGAAACCAAAGCCAAAGACATCAGAATAAAAGAAAATTATAACCCAATATCTCTTATGATTCTACAAGAAAAAGCCTTCAACAAAATACGAGCAAAAATTATTATAGCAAAATTTTTATACACCATGACAAAAGAGGATTTATCTGAGGAATGCAAGGGTGTTAAAAATATGAAAATCAATATAACATATTAGTGGAATGAAGGGAAAAAAATCTCACAATCACTTCACACTTGATGTAGAAAAAGCATTTGAAAAATCCAACTCTTTTATGATATAAACACTCAACAAACTAGAAGTAGAAGACAACTTCCTCAACATGATTAAGGGCACTTACGAAAAACCTATAGCTAACATTATACTCAGTGGTGAGTAACTAACATCTCTCTCCCTAAGATCAGAAACAAGACAAGGATGCCCACTTTCACCATGTCTGTTTCACATTGTACTGGAAGTTCCAGTCAGAGCAAATGGGCAAGAAAAAGAAATAAAAGGCTCTGAAACTGGAAAGGAAAAAGTAAAACTACATTTATTTGCAGATCACATAATCTTGTAGGTATACATTTCTAAGGAATCTACATACAAAACAAAAACCCAACAATGAAAACTTATAAACTAATTCAACAAAATTTCAGGATACATAACCAACACACAAAGTGAGTTGTATTCTATACACTAGCAATGAGCAATGTGAAAAAGAAATTTTTAAAAGTTCATTTACAATAGAATCAGAAAAAAATAAAATAGGACAAATTTAAAGAGGTTGGAGACTTGTACAATGGCAACTATAAAAAATTCTGAGAGAAATTAAAGAAAATGTAAGTAAATGGAAAGATATCCCATATTCATGAACTGGAAGATGATACTGTAAGATGCAATCCTACCAAAAATAATCTAAAGATTCAATGCAATTTCTAAAAATCCCAGTGACCCCTTTTGCAAAAATGTAAAAACTTATCCTAAAATTAACATGGAGTTTCAAGGGACCTCAAATAGCCAAAACACTCTTAAAAAAGAAAAATTTAGGGGACTCACTCTTTCCAATTTCAAAACTTACTACAATGCTACAGTAATCAAAATAGTATATGGTATTGGCGTATGGGTAGATATATAGACCACTAGGATTGAATTGAGAATCCAGAAATAAATCCACAGATCTATGGTCAATTGATTTTTGACAGGGTGCCAAAACCATTAAATGATGAAAGAATACTTTCTTGAACAAATAGTGCTGGGACAACTGGATATCCAGTTGCAAAAGAATGAAGTTACATTCTACCTTACACCATATATAAAAATTAATTCAAAATAGATGAAAGATCTAAATTAAAGAGCTAAAATCTTAAGACTAAAACAGGAATAAATCTTCATGACCTTGGATATGTCAACCAGGTCTAGGTATGATACCAAAAGCACAAGCAACCAAAGAAAAAATAATTAATTATACCTTATCAAAATTAAATACTTTGCGCATCACAGGACACTATCAAAAATAAATAAAGGTGACCTAGAGAATGAGAGAATACTTGAAAATCATAAAGCAGATAAAAATCTAGTATCAAGAGTATATGAAGAACTCTTACACTTCAACAAAAAGAAAAACAAAAAAGTAAGAAAGAAAAAAGAGAGAGAGAGAGGAAAGAAGGAAGGCAGGAAGGGAGGAAGGCAGGAAAGAAGGAAGGAAGGGAGGGAGGAAGGCAAGATGGGAAGAAGAAAGAAAAAAGAAAGTAAAAGAAAGAAAAATGGGCAAAGAACTTGAACAGATATTTCTCTAAGAAGGTATACAAAAAGATGATCAACATCATTAGTCATTAGGGAAATGTAGATCAAAACCACAATAAAGTACACTCACAATGATGAGGACAGCTATAATAAAATAAAAGGAAAGTTATAAGTGGTTATAAGGATGTAGAAAATACTGGAAACCTCATACATTCCAGGTGGAAATATTAAATATTGAAGCCATTATGGAAAACAGCTTGGCAGTCCTTCAATAAGTTAAATATAGAATTTATGACCTATGTATAACTTCTAGTTATATGTCCAAGAGAAATTAAAAATTGTTCAAACAAAATCTTATACATAAATGCTTATAATAGCATTGTTCACAATAGCCAAAGTGTAGAGGCAAACTAAATAAGCATGAACCGACATCTGGGTAAGCAAAATGTTCCTACAATGGAATAGTATTCAGCCATAAAAGGAATGATGTACTGACACATGCTACAACACGATGAACTTCAAAACAACATGTTAAGTGAAACAAACCAGATATAAAAGGCCACATCCTATGTGTTTATACAGAATGCTCATTGGAGGTAAATTCGTAGAGACAGAAAACATAAGTGTTTCCCAGGGGCAAAGGAGAAATGGAGAATGGCTGTTTAATGGGCATGGGGTTTGGGGGGAGTGATGAAAATGTTTGAAGTGATAGTTGCACAGCATTGCCTATGTACTAAAATGTCACTGAAATGTATACTTTAAATGATTAATTTTATGTTATATAAAATTTTCCCTAATAAAAAAGCAAAGTAAAAGGTTAATGAATACAGGACTCAGGATTATGGTTAGTCTGGGTAGAGGCGTAATAATGAGTGAGATAGGAAGGAAAGTGGCCTATTATTAGATATAGGTTATTGTTAAGAGTCAATTTATGTTCCCACAACTAACAGCTTATTCAAAGGGAAATAGCTAAAAGCTTTTTCTTTAAGATCAGGAATAGGACAAGGAGGTCCACTTTTTTAAATTTTTAAAAATTATTTTATTGATCTTGAATTACAGTTTTCTGCATCCCCCCCCCCACTACACCCCACCACAGCCAAACCCACCTCACTCCCTTGCTTCCACCCTCCCCCTTGGTTTTGTTCATGTGTCCTTTATAGCACTTCCTGAATACCCTTGTCCCCATTATCCTCTGTCTCCTCACCTCTGGTTACTGTCAGATTGTTCTTAATTTCAATGTCTCTGGTTATATTTTGCTTGCTTTTTTCTTTTGTTAATTATGTTCCAGTTAAGGTGAGATCATATGGTATTTGTCCCTTACTGTCTGGCTTATTTCGCTTAGCATAATGCTCTCCAGTTCCATCCATGCAAAGGGTAGGAGCTCCTTCTTTCTCTCTGCTGTGTAGTATTCCGTTGTGTAAATATACCATAGTTTCTTGATCCTATTTATTTACTGGTGGGAACTTAGGTTGCTACCAGCAATTGGCTATTGTAAATTGTGCTGCTATGAACATTGGGGTGCATAGGTTCTTTTGGATTGGTGTTTCGAGGTTCTTAGGATATAATTTTAGCAGTGGAATTGCTGGGTCAAAAGGCAGTTCCATTTTTAGTTTTCTGAAGAAATTCCATTCTGTTTTCCACAGTGGCTCCACCAGTCTGCACTCCCACCAACAGTGCACTAGGGTTCCCTTTTCTCCACATCCTCTCCAACACTTGTTGTTTGCTGCTTTGTTTATGATGGCCATTCTGACTGGTGTGAAGTGGTATCTCATTGTGCTTTTAATTTGCATCTCTCTGATGACTAGTGATGCTGAGCCTCTTTTCATATGTCTCTGGGCCCTCTGTATGTCCTCCTTGGAGAAGTGTCTATTCAAGTCTTTTGCCCATTTTTTAATTGGGTTGTTTGTCTTCCTGGAGTGGAGCTGTGTGAGTTCTTTACATATTTTGGAGATCAAACCCCTGTCTGAGGTATCATTGGCAAATATGTTTTCCCATACAGTTGGTCCTTTTTTCATTTTAATGCTTCTTTCTTTAGCCATGCAGAAGCTTTTTAATGTGATGAGGTCTCATTTGTTTCTTCTTTCCTTTATGTCCCTTGTTTTAGGGGACATATCAGTGAAGACATTACTGCATGGAATGTCTGAGATTTTCCTGCTAATGTTTTCCTCTAGGACTTTTATGGTGTCTCAACTTATATTTAAATATTTTATCCACCTTGAGCTTATTGTTGTGCATGGTGTAAGTTGGTGATTGAGTTTCAATTTTTTGCATGTAGCTGTCCAGATCTCCCAAGACTATTTGCTGAAGAGGCTATTTTTACTCCATTTTATGCTTCTTCTCCCTTTGTCAAATATTAACTGAACATAGAGACTTGGATTTATTTCTGGGCTCTCTGTTCTGTTCTATTGGTCTATGTGTCTGTTCTTATGCCAGTACCAGGATGTTTTGATTACTGTGGCCTTATAATACAGTTTGATATCAGGTATTGTGATCCCTCCTACTTTGTTCTTCTTTCTCTAAATGCATCTATTTGGGGCCATTTATGGTTCCATATAAATTTCTGAAGCATTTGTTCTAGATCTGTGAAATACGCCATTGGTACTTTAGTAGGTATTGCATTGAATCTATAAATTGCTTTGGGTAGTATGGACATTTTGATGATGTTCATTCTTCCATTTCATGAACCTGGTACATGCTTCTATTTGTTTGTGTCTTCCTTAATTTCTTTCTTCAGTGTTGTATAGTTTTGTGAGTACAGGTCTTTTACTTCCTTGGTTAGATTTATTCCTAGGAACTTTATTTTTCTTGTTGCTGTATCAAATGGGTTTTTTTCCCGTTTTCTGTTTCTGATATTTCATTGTTGGTATACAAAAATGCCTTCGATTTCTGAATATTGACTTGTATCCTGCTGTTTTGCCAAATTCACTTAGTAGGTAAGGTAGTTTTTTGGTGGAATCTATAGAATTTTCTATGTACACTATCATATCATCAGCAGACAATGACAGTTTTACTTCCTCCTTTCCAATTTCGATGTCTTTTATTTCTTTTTCATTTCTGATTGCTGTGGCTAGGACTTCCAATACTGTATTGAATAGAAGTGGTGAAAGCAGACATCCTTGTCTTGTTCCTGATCTTAATTGGAAAGATTTTAGTTTTTGCCCATTGAGTATGATCTTGGCTGTAGGTCTCTTGCATATGGCCTTTATGATGTTGAGGAATGCTCCCTCTATTCCCACTTTGCTGAGTGTTTTAATCATAAATGGGTACTGTACCTTATCAAATACTTTTTCCACATCTATTGATATGATCATGTGATTTTTGTCTTTCTTTTCGTTTATGTGATTTATTATGTTTATTGTTTTGTGAATATTGTACCATCCTTGCATCCCTGGGATGAATCCCACTTGGTCATGGTGTATGATCTTTTTCATGTATTGCTGGATACAGTTTGCCAATATTTTATTGAGGATTTTAGCATCTATGTTCATCAGCAATATTGGCCTGAAGTTTTCTTTCTTTGTTGCGTCTTTATCTGGTTTTGGAATTAGGATGATGCTGGCTTCATAAAAAGAGTTTGGGAGTCTTCCATCTTCTTGGATTTTTTAGAATAATCTCTGAAGGACAGAGGTTAGCTCTTCCTTAAATGCTTTGTAAAATTCTCCTGTGAAACCATCTGGTCCAGGGCTGTTGTGTGTTGGCAGCTTTTTGATTAGTGCTTCAATTTCATCAGCTGTAATTGGTCTGTTCAGGCTTTCTGCTTCTTCTTGATTCAGTTTTGGAAGATTATATTTTTCTAGAAATTTGTCCATTTACCCTAGGTTTTCAAATTTCTTGGCATTTAGTTCTTTGTAGTAATTTCTTAGAATCCTTTGTATTTCTGTGGTATCAGTTGTAATCTCTCCTCTGTCATTTCTGATTGTGTTTATTTGATTCCTTTCTCTTTTTTTCTTGATGAGTCTGCTTAAAGGCTTGTCAATTTTGTTTATCTTTTCAAAGAACCAGTTCCTGGATTTATTGATCCTTAGAATTGTGCTTTTAGTCTCTATATCATTTAATTCTGCTCTGATCTTAGTTATGTCCTTCCTTCTACTTGCTCTGGGATGTTTTTGTGTTGTTCTTTGAGTTCTTGTAGGCATAGGGTTAGTTTGTTTATTTGAAATGCTTCTATCTCTTTTAGGTAGGCCTGTATCACTATGAACTTCCCTCTCAGGACTGCCTTTGCTGTGTCCCATAAGTTTTGTGTTGTTGTGAGTTCATTTTCATTTGTTTCCAGAAACTTTTTGATTTCCTCCTTGATCTCATTCTTGACCCATTCATTAATTAATAGCATACTATTCAATCTCCATGAGTTTGAGTGTTTTGGGGGTTTTACCTTGTG